>VUQM01092505.1:0-16712 GCA_015108615.1 Australoheros scitulus
AACTTTAATTTCAGGAGTTTGCTTATCACAGGAGCACTTCCACCCTTCGTTGGTCTGTGTAGTAGACTGGTGGGAAAATAAACAAGATTTTGAAGTTTAAGCTTATGTATATTAATTCATTCATCAACCAAACTTAAATTAATATTTATTATGTTAAATATTTAAATGTGATTAAAATGCTTCTAATTAATTCGATTATTTTTTTTAATCGAGTCCCACCCCTACTAATTACTAATCAGTGCAAAGGTTTCCTTTTATATGAAGCAGGTCAGGACCTCTTTCCAAAGGGTTAAAAACGTTTCTGTGAACACTATTCATTTTTATTGCTATTTATTTATGCACCAAATTAACCTGGCCATTTAAGTGGAAGGCCTGCAATTATATAGTGCATGTCCTAACCACTCAGTGACCCAAACTGGGCTGTATTCAGTTTTGTTTTTTTTTGGTTGTGTGAGAAAAATGCCACTCAGTATGTGGTATTATTATTCTTTGCTTTCTCACTGAAAAGCTGGCTGCCATTCTCATTAAAATTATTACAATCTAATTAGATTTTTAGATTAGACCCATCAAAAACAACTAGCGGGTTAAGAGTGTCCAAAAAAGAAAAGGGTAAAAGCTGCAGACGTGACAGCAAATGAAAAATAATATAATTTAGTTTGTGAGACTTCATAAAAAGCCACAGCTTTTCCAGTCTTTGTCTCTCTGTCACTTAACATTCATTCCTTTTCAACTGCCTACCAACAACAAATAATAAACAAACCTGTCTGTCATATGTGGGATGTCTAGTCTTTGACCCATATTTTGTTTAATAGTGAGTGTATATACTGTACACACTGGAAAAGATCATAGGTTTATGTGTACCTGGTTGAGCAATAATACCAGGCTGTTCTCCAGAGCTGGTGGACAGCCAAGTTCTGGGTCAGCACAAGCTCCCAGAAGCCTCAGCAGGGGGTGGAGGACAGCTGTGTGCTGCAGCAGGGGCTGCTGGGACTGACCGATAAGCATCTCAAACAGCTTGAGCAGGGCACCCTGGCTGTCTGGGTCCAAACCGCGGCAGAGGTGCCACTGAACCAGCCTCTCCAGAATATTCTCTGTGACCACAAGCTCCAGGATGGGGCCCATAGGTGGCACGCTGGCGCCGCTCTCTGAGCTCTCAGCAGGTCGCTCCTCTGCCAGCAGACATAACATCTGGTCGGTGTTATTTCTCACGGCTATAAGGTCATCACTGGAGGATGAAGTCTCATGCTGCTCCAACACCCAAGAGACCTGAGAAAAAGAAGTAAGGAGTGGGTTGTTGTTAGTGCTGACTCACAGAATGGATTTTCAGCATCACTGTGATATAAACGTGGAATCAATACATCACAAAAAGCAGTTTGAAACATCAAGAAAAGTCATTTTCTATACACATTCATACAAAATTCATGCTTAACATTAAAAATAACTGATTTCATCTCTTTATTCAGTGGGCTTAGGTGATTAAGTGTTTGAGGTCCATAATACCAGGACCTAAGCATGAACACTGGAACTGTAGAGCTACATGCACGCATCACTATTTGTTTATATAACACAAGGCATATTGTCCTCGTAGCACTGAAAGTTATCACACATTACAATGATCCCTCAAATCCTGCAGGTTTACGTCAATGTTCGGATCATCCTTTAGTTCAAGAGAAAGAAATTCCCTCAAGGCTCTCCCAAGATATTGAGTCCATGAGAAAGAACAGACAGGCCACCCTTAAATTTAATATCTCCAGCCATGGCTGTCGCTGGCATGGGGGCATAAAGACAGATACTTTTTTAAATTGTCTAAATACAATATTGTATGATATATAAAAGTGGCTATCAGCATTACAACCCAATTATTTGAAAGATAACTGCAAAAATGTGTGGTCAAAAGAGTATGAGAATAAAATTGTTAGGAGACGTTCATATAGTCAGCATGACTACAGCAATGATGAATTTGCAGATCTGGAAGCAGCTTGTGCAGATAAGAGATGGGCTGCTTAAACTGTAAGATAATGGATCATGTTGCAATGCATTTGTGACATCCATCCTCTTCCGCTTATCCTGTTCAGGGTCGCGGGGGGGCCGGTGCCTATCCCAGCTGACATAGGACGAGAGGCAGGGTACACCCTGTACAGGTCACAGCTTGTCGTAGGGCCAACACAGAGAGACAGACAACATTCACACCTATGGGCAATTTAGAGTGAGCAATTAACCTAACCACGCAGACACGGGGAGAACATACAAACTCCACACAGCGAGAGGTCCGGGCCAAGGCGGAATCGAACCAGGCCTTCAAGATGTTATTCCAGCTGTGAGGCAGCGGTGCTAACCACCACACCACTGTGCTGCATTTGCAACATATCCACTTATTATTGCCAGTATCTGCTTCTTCTACAGTGGATTATAAAGCATTTCCGCATTACTACAACTGATCCTTTTAATCAAACAAACTCACTGACAGGACCAGACCTGTGTAACTTTGATAAGTATTGCCAAAGTGTAGAAAGAGCACAGCTGCAAAGTGTACACACCCAGCAATTCCTGAGGAAAAAACAGACTATTACTCAGATCTCTTTTGTTGCCTCAGATTAATTTAAACCGTCAGGCAATGCCAAGGCTCTGTAACCTATAAATGTTCAGTAGGTGACGGGACATCAGCCAGCCACGATGTTAAAATATACTGACTGACTTCCCTCATCAGCACTGGCACAGCCAACTGAATGTGTGAACTTTCACACATGCTGTCCGGACAGATAATCATTCACTAAAACTAAAACAAAGAAAATGCAAAGCCCATCTCGCAAGGGAAACTACTGGCTTGCCTCCACTTTGGGATCTCTCCAGAGGCAGACAGGGGCAAAGAAAGCCCCAGGCTCACCTGACTCAGGAGACCCGCAATGCAGCCGTGGGTCGGGCAATGGAAAGCTTAAAGGCATCACTTGGCAACGGTTAATAATTCTTCCATGATTTATGTGCGAGTTTTACCTTCTTAAAATAGACCTTGTTGACCAACAGCTCTCTTTTAGTTATCTTAGCTGTAGGTGCACTAAAAAGGGAGTGAGTTTGAGCTTTTAGGGAGAGGTAAAAGCACACCACTACAAAAGGAAAAACAAGAAGCAAGAGCTTCGTAAAGAAAGCAAATGAACATTTTAGTTTCAAAATTATTGGATGCCAAACTCATTTTCATCTTACAGCCTACTATCTACAGTTAGCACTTACAAAAAAGTGCTTTACTGTTCAACAAAACAAATCTTATCTACCCACATAATCAAGAGAAGGGGTGTGTCTTAAACTCACCTGCCTCCAGTGGTTCTCAAACACCATAAGACAGGTCTCTGGGTCAGCAGTGCAGGGGCTGGAAGGGGCGGCACTCCGACCGGACCGACTCCCTGAAGCCCGTGGGTTTAACCTGCTCAGCCAGCTCATACTGAAACCAGCTTAAAGCAGACCAAAGGTCACAAAACCTCAAAGACAAGGGGAGGAAACGAAAAAATAGAGCACGAGGCAAAAGGAAATTATGAGAGAACCAAAGGAAAAGATGAAGTGGGACAGAGGAAAAGAGAAGTGTGAGGAAAAAGGGCAGAAAGGGGAGGGAAAGTGTATCCAAACAGAGGAGGAGGAGAAAGAGGTCGGCTGCACAGGCTGTCAATCCCAGTCAATGTCCATTTAAGAAAAGCCTGCTGCTGCTTCAGAAACTTTGTGACCCTGTCCTCCTTGTTGATCCGGTCATCCAGTCTGAAGCCAACACCACTCCATAGCCAGTCAGGACTGGCAGTCTCTCTGTGAACAAAAAATAAATAAATATTGAAATCAACATGTAAACCTGGAAAGGATAGTAATACCTCTGCATTCAGTCTTTTACTGTACTCACTTTAAAGCTTGTGTGTATTATTGAAACATCTTATTGCATTTTTCTTAATGTGGGCTCTTGAAACGTGACAGAACAATCACTAGATTGAGGATGGCCACTGTGTATGTTATGACTACATGCTGAGCCACAGCCTTACTGGGAGTCTTAACAATGTGATTAAATGACTAGTACATCTGGTACTGATTAGTGACAATATTGATGATTACTTACTATTACTATGCTATTACTATTTTCAGAACACATCAGATCTCAATGGGGGGAAAAAAATGCTGGATACTGATATGGGCTGGGTAATGTGTTAGGAATGAAAGGATGCCACATCATTTGATGGGAATTAAATTTATCAGCCTACAGAGGGCTGAATTCAAAGGCACCCCAAAATCAAAGTGAAAAAATGATGCAGCGGGATAGCCCATTACGCCAAAATTTCATCGTACCAACTCAAAATGGTACTCAGTAGTTTGTATGGTCCCCACATGCTTGTATGCATGCCTGACCAGACTGGGACATCCTCCTAATGAGATGACAGGTGGTGTCCTGAGGGATCTCCTCCCAGATCTGGATCAGGGCATCAGTGAGCTCTCAGACAGTCTGAAGCACAAACTGGCGGCATCAAATGGACCGAAACATAATGTTCCAGAGGTGTTCTATTGGATTTAGGTCAGGTGAGCGTGGGGGCCAATCAGTGGTACTAATTCCTTCATCCTCCAGGAACTGCCTGCATACTCTCGCCCCATGAGGCCTGGCATTGTCATGCACCAGGAGGAACCCAGGACCCACTACACCAGCGTACGGTCTGACAATGGGTCCAAGGATTTCATCCTGATACCTAATGGCAGTCAGGGTGCCGTTACCTAGCCTGTAGAAGTCTGTGCGTCCCTCCATGGATATGCCTCCCCCAACTATCACTGACCCGCCACCAAACAGTCATGCTGAATGATGTTATAGGTAGCATAATGTTCTCCACGGCTTCTCCAGACCCTTTCACATCTGTGAACCTGTTCTCATCTGTGAAAAGCACAGAGTGGCAGTGGTGGATCTGCCAATTCTGTTATTCTATGGCAAATGCCAATCGGGCTCCATGGTGCCAGGCAGTGAGCACGGGGCCCACTAGAAGAAATTGGACATCAGGCCACCCTCCTGAAGTCTGTTTCTGATTGTTTGGTCAGAGACATTCAGACCAGTGGCTGCTGGAGGTCCTTTTGTAGCTCTGGCAGTGTCCAAGCTGTTCCTCCTTGCACAAAGGAGCAGATACCAGTCCTGCTGATGGGTTAAGGACCTTCTATGGCCCTGTCCAGCTCTCCTAGGGTATCTTCTTGTCTCCTGGAATCTCCTCCATATTCTTGACTGTGCTGGGAGACACAGCAAACCTTCTGGCAATGGCACGTATTGATGTGCCATCCTGGAGAAGTTGGACTACCTGTGCAACTACTTCAGGGTCCAGGTATTGCCTCATGCTACCCACAGTGACACTGACCCTAACCAAATGCAAAACTAGTAAAAAACAGTCAGAAAAGATGAGGACAGAAAAATGTGAGTGTCCTCCACCTGTAAAACCATTCCTGTTTTGAGGGTTGTCTCATTGTTGCCCCTCTAGTGCACCTGTTGTTAATTTCATTAACACCAAAGCAGCTGTAATCAGATTTTGCTGTATTCTGTTTCCTCAGTCGGGTAAGAACAAAAAAAAGTTACTGAATGATATTAAACACTCTTCGCTAGTAAGCTTGATATTCACCGTTTTTCCGCAATGCCATTACATTTTAATAGCTCCAAAAATATCTGCAAGGAAGTGTGCACTTAGCGATTTATTGTGAGGATTAGTGTGAAATGACTGAGCAGATGGTTAATGATGGATTTTGCTGCCAGACAGATTTGAGTGTTTTGGGGGTTTTTTTTGTTTGTTCTTTTACCAATTTCTTATTGAAACTGATTTTAGTCACCCCTGATTATGTAGCTCTTCTTTATGAAGGCGCAAACACAATAATATCTTCAGAACCACACTTAGATTAACTTTCAGACCCTGTAAATAACAACACTATTATTCTTGCATATACAGTACTGTGCAAATGTCTTGAACCACCCTTCATTTCTTTATATTTTGCTACGAAAATTATACCTTAAGCTGCATCCGCACAGGAAGCAATTCGCTCAGCACACATGGCTTTGAAGCTGACGGCCATTTGTTTGCAGACATTCCAGGCTCCAGCTGCTGAAGCTGCCCTCTTAAGTATTTACTACCAGGTCATATGTCAATCAACAGTATTCTTCACTCTCATGGGGATTCAACTTCAACTTCTAGTCACTAGCCTAGAAGTTGAGAAAATTTTATCTAGGTCGCCGTCAACTTCATTGTTGTCTATGATTATTTCGCCCCAGTCGCTTGAAGTTTCTATAATCTGTGGATGCCACGTTGCTGCAAATTGCTTCAAGTGTGGATGCAGCTTTAAGAATGGCTTCTTGACAGCCACTGTTCCACTGAGGCAATTTCTGATTAAGCTTCGGCTAACAGTAGATGGATCAACTGAAGGGCAGATGCATCTTTCAGGTCCTGTGTCAGGTCTTTTCAGATTTTTTCCCCTATTTCTACTGACTTTCAGATAATGTTCATCTGCTGTAGATTGTTTTTTTGCTTTTTTTTTTGTTAGCCCTGTTGCTTCTTTTGTCCTCCACTTGTTCAGTTTACCAGACAAACTGCTCAACATGCTGAGATATGCCAAGTTTTCAGCCAATCAACTTGTTGTTGCAAAAATACTATTTTATGCCTGTCAAACTGTGTTATCTTTGGCATTTTTCATAGGTTCAACTAAAGAAATTGCAACAAATTATGTGTTTTTGTGTCAGGCTGGTAGAAACAAAGTCCCTAAAGATCAACTTTAAAATTGGTTCTTTGCTAAGTTGTCTGTTATGTTTGGATACAACACTGGTTAATCCCTTGAGTTAGGTGCCTCTTTATGCTTGAATGACTCATAGGTCAGTGTTTAGTGGTTTAACTAAAAGAAATTCCCCTGAATCAGGTCAGATACAAAGACTGGACTAAACATGAGTAAAAAAGCAGCAAAAGAAAAACTTTTTAACAAGCCTTCAGTAAGTCTAGAGAACTATTGCTCAAGTCCAGTTTAAAAACAACAACAACGTCTCTCTCCATGGAAGCAAAATATAAAGAAAAGAGGGGTAGCTCAAGGCTATTGCAGAGCATTGTATGTGTACTGTACTGCTACATTTGCTCCCATTTTCAGATTAGGAGAACCACACTGTTAAACACACACAGATTTACCTGGCACTGAAAAGTTTTGCTAGTAGTGTGAAACTGTTTGGCATAACAGACATAACTCATGTTTTATCAAAATGTTTCCTTTAAATGTGACATCCATTAGGCTGAATAGGTTAATAAATTCACTTCAGCTGAGATACATAAATGTTAAAGCAGATTACAAACATTTGTTAATGCGGCCACATGATGTGGACCAACATCACATGAATAGGACTTGGGTCAGACACAAGAAAAAGATCTGCCAGCATTAGCCTCAACTTCCCTATATCAATACGGTTCAAATGCTTCTCTCTTTTTTTTGTTTTTCTTACCTCCCCTCATACAGCAGCTTGGGTATTTACACACAAACACTACTGAAAAGGATAGGTTACCATAGTCCATAATTTTTAATGATTCACCATTCCTTAACATCTGATTCAAACTTAATGATACTGCTTGCAGGGGGAAAAAAATACTGCTTCAAATGCATTAATTCATAACTATAAATAAAAGTGGAAAGTGAAAAGTAGCCCAACCCAGACCTAAAACACGTATGTACAGCAAAATGACTTGAGTGAAAATAAGATGATTTGCAAATGCAGTTACCTTAAATGAATGTCAGCTAGTGTGCCTCACTTTGTGACCCTGACATGCAGGAAGCAGAACATCCAGTGTATGGACATTCAGCATTAGTTTCATTTCAGGACACACACAGCATCATAAAAAAATACACCCATAAAAAGGTTCAAAGTTCAACTACATATTCTGCTAAAGGGAGGCTACCTTCATAAAGACAAGAGTATTTGTCAAAGCTTAGTCATCGAGCACGCCAAAGCACAGTCTTGAATGCTATAATCTCATAACATAAGTCTAAAGGTCAAAGCCTACTTTAGACCCACTAAAAGTGTTTGTGACAAACTTAGAGCCACCTCTGCTTTAAGCACACATTCTCCAGGTGTGAAAAAAGGCAGCACTCCAAGGTCTCTGGAAATGCTGCCCTTCACACTTCAACTCTTATCACCGTGGGCTGTTGTTCATCACTGATCACATCTGTGACAGAGTCAGTGAGCAGTCATAGTCAAGACATGATGAATTAGGGATGTCACCCCTTGTTTTGTTGTTGTTGTTGGTTTTAGTAGGTAGTTAGTGTATGCGCCAAGACTATTTCTTCTGGAACTGAAAGGTGCAAAGTGCACCTATAAGTGTTCTCGTCTGTCCTTACATGCTGAAGAAGAAGAAGAACGATGCCCACAAGCCATAGACAGACCAGATGGCGACAGCTGTGGCTGCAAAAACACTTCTGGTCCTGTAGCACTCTATGGGAGAACAGCTTTCTGTCTTGACCTCTGTCACTCATTTGGGGTCATAGTGAATAAAAAATTAGTCTATTTTTGTAAATCTTGGTCATTCCATGTTTTAAAAGTTAAGGATCATCCAAGGCATCAAACTGCACGCTCACTGGCTAATGACTTGTGACTGACAAGTTGTTAGCCAATAATCGTGCAGTTCCGCAATCAGGCCTGCCCTTCCTCATCGTATCTGGCATTTTTGTGCAACCAAGGTTGTGTCGATGGAAATGCTCATCTCAAAGCTTTGAAATGGGACTTCAGAAACCACTGAGTGACATTCCAGTAGCTACATCCATTTTTTTTTTTTAATATATATATACCGTCTATACCAGAAGTGCAGGAAAATCTACACATAGAAGATGCTGAATAGTGCACCTGCTACAAACGTCAACTTTCCAGCACTGTACTACCTAGTTAGTAGCTTACAGTTGAGCCACTGCTTGATTCTGCTGACCAGCTATGATGCATGCTGCACATATATGTGCAGCACACTTGGCTACATGAGCCTCTGCAAGTGCTTAGAGTATTTTAGTTAAATAATGCATCAATGTGGTGTTCCTGTGCATAATCCAAAGTTATTCTGAGACTGCAGATGTAAACTAATCAGACACCTAAACAAAACTGGAGGGGCTAATGATTATTTTCCATTATAGATTCATCTGCAGTCATATGTTGCATCAGCTGATAATAAACTGATCTAACAAGTTTTGAAAATTGCTAAGCACATATTTCCAGTCCCCAAGGTGGCATACTTAAATTGCTTACATTTTTTAACAGCAGTCAATGATCGATTATTGAAGCTAAAGCACCAGTAAATATTCACATCTGCAAAGCTGAAACCAATTGAATCCGGTGCATTTTGTTTGAAAATAACTACTAAATATTGAAATTGCTACAGATGCATTTTCTTTACTAATCCACTGCTGAAATCTGAAAACAGACAGTTTGATTTTTTTGGCTTGGGGACGTGGATGGAAGGCTGCAAGAAGTGACTGAAAATAGTCATACTTTAACTTTTTGTTAAGGTTATGAAGTTACTATTTAAACCCGGGAAATAAAGACAACTAAGTCTACTTTCTTAAAATCTGTGAGCAACAGACACACTTGAGTGGACAATCAAAAAAGGCATTTATATTCAACGATGTGATCTGTGAACGTACTATTCAAGAGAACCGATATACTAGAGTTTCTCTTGCGCAGAAGTGACAGATTGTTAGAGTTTCGTGGTTACACTGCCAAAGTCCAACACAGTCCACAGATCTAACGCACAGATCACACATAAGATCACAGAATAATTAATCAATCACTGCAGTGTTTGGGTTCATGTGTCCCGTCCAATCTGACGGATTTAGTGGACCGATAATGCAACCATCAAATAGTATTGCTTTTAAACTGGTTGGTTTAGCAGCACTTGGGCTTTTCTGCACTACATTTCACTTGAGCCAGCTGAGGCGGCTTACACTGTGGTCCGACCGAAAACAACAATCAATGTATTTCAAATGCGAGACGATGAAGCAAGCTAGTTGATACTGCAAATATAACTAGCTACCTTAGAAATGTCACCCATGTATATGGCTCATTTATCTATTTATCGTGCTGGTGTACTTCAATATGAAGTCACAGCGAACCTACCTACCTTATGGGAGTCTCAACAGTTGTTGCGAAGTGCTGAATTCCTCGGACAGCTACCTGCTAGCTGGCTGCTAGTAAGTTAGCGCTGGTATGTTGCTAGCGACTAGCTGCTGATGAATTCCACAATGTCAGAGCACTAAACAATTACCAGAAAGGAGGTAACAGCAAGACAACTGGCAAGACAGAACACAGTGAGTCAGGGACGCTAGGGAATTAACCACTCCTTCATTGAGGTTGCTGTGCATCCTGTTAGCAACAGATAAACATCCCATTTGATGGTTTCTCAAACACTCTTCGCTTTCCCGCAGCCATCTTACTTTAACTCCTCCCACACGTCTTCTCTGACTCACTGCGCTGCCTCGCACAGCTGTATGAGGGCTTTAAAGAGCCCACATTAAGCTTTCTGCTGTCCGATGCACACTGCGTACTAATCATGCTGCTGATTTCGGCTGTCAAAAAGGCTGAAACTTGTGACAAATTGCTAAGCACCATTCTTGACCTTGGAGTTAGTACCATCTCAAAGTTAGATAACTGTTTCTAGCAGTGGCTCTGAAAGCTCAAGTTACTGCAGCTTCAGAAACCACATGCAAAGAAACCAAAACAAAGTTAAATTAGGAGAATTGGTCCAACTTAAAGACCGGCAGCGGTCCCCTTGAGCCCCAAATATAGAAAGCAAAACCTTATGCAGAAAAGTATGGAAGCTTGTTTCCGCCACTGATTTTTTTTGTTTGTTTTTGCCATCCATTGGTCAAAATTGGGTTATTATCTAAAACTGATTAAAAAATAATTCAAACTTTAGAATGTAACTTGAAATTTTGTGTTATTAAGTTGTAATTTTGAGATAATAACCCAAATTTTTAACCAATGGATGGCACACAAAAAATGTTCTTTTTAAACGATGGAAACACGCTTCCATAGAAATGAGACGCAGTTATGGAAAAATTACGGTGGCACTGAGAGGCCAAATGCACTGCAATGTAAGAAAACACCAGCAAATAGAAAAATGCTGCAAAAGCACACAAAACAAAACAGTGCATTTGGCCTCTCAGGGCCACCGTAAAAAATAATTAAATAGCCTAAATAAAACACAATTAGGTACAAATTTTTCCTTTTTTTTTTACATTTTCAACCTCCCCTGCTATGTTCCACTATTTGTTATCAGATTTATGCTTCATCATAGTGAAGCAGACCCAAACTAAACAGAGTTTGTTACAATCTCTGAGATCAAGAAAAGGCTTTGATGTTAATCATTAAAGGAACTCCTCATATAATATTACACAATTAACCCATTCCCATGATAAGAAGGACTACTCAATTAGAAGTATGCTTTCGATGACACTGGAGGGAGCTTTCAAATGTTTAAAAAATATTGTCAGGACATCTCAATCTTTGCTGCTTCAATTTTTAACATTCATGAAGGTCACTTGGGATGATTTTAGATTGTATTTGGTTTTTCATAATGTCCTACAGTTATTTATTTTGCTTTGGTTTCTATATTTGCTTGTAAACCCACATCCTTGATAAATCAACAGCTGTGCTAGGATGTCGGATTCATAGGCAGCAGTTAAATCTATTCTAAAACATGTTTTTGAAATCCTGAGTTTCACTTATAAAATTGCCACACAGACACATTTGAATATTTAAAAAAAAAAGAACATGAATAAATCCAAACACTGTTGTGTCTGTCTTGTATGTGTACAATGTGGTATTTTTTTTATATATTTATTGACAGTGATATGCTCGCTGTATTTTGGGCTCTGTGCTCTGGTCAGTGTTTGTTATGGCTGAGATTTACGGAGATAGACCTCTCTGGTTTTCCAGGCCATTCCCAGAAGACACCTGACATCTGTTATGGTTTCCCTCCATAGAGACCAGCATCACCAGGCAGTGCTCAGGTGGCTCAGGATTGTTGTTAGGTGGACTCTACAGGGATGCCTATCTTCGCCTCTTCATCATGAGCAAAGGTCATGCTTGCCTAGAAATCGCTTTAATTTAAGGCCAACCTTTGGAAAATGGCTAAAACAGGTGATGTTAGCATCAGAGGGAACCAATGGCAGAGGGTGTTGAGGCTGCAACAGGGGCAGAAAGCGAATGGGGAAGGAGGAGATGGCGTCAAGGCTGAAGGAAAACAGAACACTTTCCTGGACCTGATTTTGAAATTTCAGTGAGTAATTATTGATTAGGCTGAATCTTTTTGCAAAAAGGAAAGCATAGCTGTGATGCTTACAGGTATTGTGATTCAGTTAGGCAACTAGATCTAGAATTCTATCTATCTAATTATTAGGATTTAAAACATTTGAAATGGGAAATAACTTACAAGCCTCCTGTATGAGAGGCTAAACACAAATAAGATACTACAAGAGTCTCGCATCTTAGTTTTGATTCTACTATGAAGCAATCTGAAAAAAAAAAGTGAAAACAATGCTTATCCTCTGATTTTGACTGAAAAATGGCTTCATGTTTCAAGTAATGCTGTGACAGATTTTGATATTGTTTATCTCATGACTAATATGACAACATGCAAGTCTTGTGTGGCTCTTCCCTCACGGATGTTCTTCTTCACCATTTCCCTCTCAGCTGGAAAGACTTCATCATTGATCCAGCAGAACCGTTTTATTATATCTGGATCCAGGTCATGATACTGCCGATCATTTACAACTGGGTGATCATCATTTTGAGGTAAACTAATGCAATCTGGTAGTTGTGGTGGTCGGCAAATTGTAATCATACCGAAGCATGCAGCATGTATGAAATGACATCTTCTGAAACCACGGTTATGTTTTTTCAGGACTTGCTTCGCGACTATATCAGTGAGCTACCTTCCTGTGTGGCTTACACTGGATTATGTGTCAGACCTCATGTATATGATTGATATGATCATCACTCTTCACACTGGTAATTTTGTTGGTTTACTCTGAGAGTTCAAATTCCAACTTATTGTTGTCAGGTGCAAATCTTACATAACCTTATGTCACCTTAAATATAGCAATCTTTTCCTTGCCTGCCTTCTATTTATGATGAGCAAAAGTCAGGTGGATACTTTTTTATAGTTAGAGCCAACCTGTGTATTGATAAAGTAACTGTATCAGTGCATGAAGTGTATTCTGGGCTTTATTACACACTGTTTTTGTCTCTTCAGGTTACCTGGCTCAGGGCATCCTGGTCAAAGATCTGATTCTGCTGAGGAAGCGCTACCTGCACTCTAAACATTTCTGCTTGGACCTGGCTTCCCTTCTTCCTTCTGACTTCCTCTACTTCGCATTCGGCATCCAAACTCCTCTAGTTAGGATTAACCGCCTTTTGCGTATCTCACGACTCAACGAGGCCTTGGACCGCATGGAGACAAGAACCGCCTACCCCAACACCTTCCGCATCACCAAGCTTATGATCTACATCTTTGTGTTGATCCACTGGAATACCTGTCTCTACTTCGCACTGTCAAGCCATATTGGTTTTGGAAGTGATCAGTGGGTCTACCCTAATATCACTGACCCAGAGTTTGCCTCCATGCGGCGCCAGTACTTTCACTGCTTCTGGTTTTCTGCACAGATTCTCACTACGGTAGGAGACGTCCCCCATCCAGAAAAGGTAGAGGAGTTCTTGTTCATGATTGCAGACCTACTCATTGCTGTGCTGGTGTTTGCATCAATTGTCGGCAATGTTGGCAATGCCATCACGAGCCTAAGAGATCGCGATAATGTCTTCTTCCCTAACCATGAGCTGGTAAGTTGAGTGGACTGATAACATTCTTTAGCTGAGATTTATATAAAATTTAGTTTCTCTTTTCTTCTTTCAGGTCAAAGCATACCTGCGTAGTCATCATGTTAGCAAGGAGCTTCGAGAGCGTGTCAACAACTGGTACCAGCATCTTTACATCAACAAGAAGATCATGCGAGAGAATGAAATCTTGCAGCAGCTACCTTTACACATGAGGACAGAGATCGCTGTCAGTGTTCATCTTCCCACGCTCTCCAAAGTCACCATCTTCCAGAACTGTGAAAAAAGTCTGCTGGAGGAGCTGGTTGTCAAACTAACACCTCAGGTCAGGAGGAGAAAGCTGACGACTGTGGGCTACACAAAGCTGCGTCTGTGTTTTTGATTTATATTCAGAAAGAAGTTTATAGAGCACACATAGAGGGGCTAATTGCTGTCTTGTAGTTCAGATTTGAACCCAGTTGCTTTGCCTTTGCAGTGCTTTTGGAATGAAAACAATTGTTTGAAGCTGATGAGGTTTCTCCTGCCTTTTATTCACCTTGTAGGTGTTCAGTCCGGGAGAGTACGTCTGCAGAAAAGGAGATGTGGGCCATGAAATGTACATCATCAAAGAAGGAAAACTGGCAGTTGTAGCAGATGATGGGGTTACAGAATTTGCTGTGCTAAGCGAAGGGAATTTCTTTGGGGAAATTAGTATCCTTAACATCAAAGGTACGTTAAGCGATTTGGGCATCCTCTCACAAGTTAATTTGTTTACTTGGTGAAGAGATTCATGGACAAGAAGTAGGCCAACTCTGAATCTATAACCAACAATGTTGGTGTGTGCTGCTTTTGGAAGTGATTTCTGCACATTTGAAGAGAAATACCAACAATGCTGAGGTTTTTTTCTGCTGAAATTTGAGGCGAGCGTTATAATTTTGGTCAGAATCTTCACAAGAAGATGACACACGTGAAAGCAAATTGCTTCTGAAAGCAAGCAAAAGTGTATACTTTGGAACTGGCATATGAAGAAACCAAATGAGTTTAGTTCTGTGTGGTTGTGCTGAATTAGAAAAAATCTGTGTAAATGTCCATAACATACATATAACCCCAGTTCCAAAAAAGTTGTGCAAAATGTAAATAATAAACCGAATGTAATGAATTGCAAATCTGATAAACCCATACTTGATTCCCAATAGAACATAGAAAACATATCACTCTGTATGTTTAAATTCAGAAGAAGTACCATTTAAAAAAAAGATAATAGCTCAGCAACACATCTCAAAAAAGCTGAGACGTGGCCATCTTCACCACTGTGTAGCATCCCCTCTTCTTCTAATAAGAATCTGTAAATGTAAACATTCCTCTCCCTAAAGTCCAGAAGCTGGGAACTGAGGAGACCAGCTGCTGGACTTTAGGGAGAGGAATGTTGTCCCATTCTTGATTTTAGTTGATCAACACACCTGGGCTTCCCTTGTCGTATTTTTTGTTTCATGATGCTCCAGATGATTTCAAATGGTGAAAGGTCTGGACTGCAGGCAGGCCCATTTCAGCATCCACACTCCTCTACCATGTGAAGCCATGCTGTGTCGCTCTAAAACCTTTCAGCATTGATGGTGCCTTTCCAGTTGTGCAAGCTGCCAGTTCCATAGACACCAATGCACCCCCATACCATCAGAGATGCAGGCTTTAGAGCTGAGCACTGATAACAAGACAGATGGTCTCTCTCCTCTTTAGTCCAGAGGATGCAGCATCCACGTTTTCCAAAAAGAATTTCAAATTTTAATTCATCCGACCACAGAAGAGTTTTCCACTTTGTCTCAGTCCATTTTAATGGCAGTGATCTCTGGAAGTGCTCCTGAGCCCAAGCAGGGATTTCAATCCTGTTTTTAATGCAGTGCTGAACGAAGGGCACGGGCATCCAATATTGATTTTCAGCCTTGTCCCTTGCACACGTTTCTCCAGATTCTCGGAATCTTTTGATGATATTATGTACTGTAGATGATGAGCTATTCAAAGTTTTCACAATTTACATCAAGGAACGTTATCCTGAAAATTGTTCCACAATTTGCACATGCAGTTTTTTTGCAGATTGGTGAACCTCTACCCAACTTTACTTAAACTCTGCCTCAGACATGTTACTGACCTGTTGCTAGTTAAACTAATAAGATGCAAAATGCTCCTCCAGCTGTTTCTTTATAGTACTACTTAATTTTCCAGCCTTTTGTTGCTCCCATCCCAACTTTTTTGAGACACGTTGTTGCCATCAAATTCAAAATGAGCCAATACTTTTCATGAAATAGTAAGATGTCTCAATTTAAACATTTAATATGTTTTTATGTTCTATTAGGAGTTTATGAGATTTACAAATCATTTCACTCTGTTTATATTAAGATTTTACACGGCATCCCAACTTTTTTGGAATTGAGGTTGCACAAAAGAGTCCCACAAGTAATCATTTACAAGCCTCTATAATTCAAACTCCCCTAAAACCTTCATCAGTTTTGGAGTTGCAGGTTTTTTTTAGTCTCTCTGTAGATTTGAGCTAAACACAGTCTAGACTTCTTTTGGTGCAGGATGATTTTCAGTACGTCCTTTTAATTTTTTATAGACGTACTTAGTCTACTACAACACGCTCAACAGATGGCTAATTTTTAACTGCAGTCACTTTAAAAAAAAAGTGTTTCTGAATACAAACCTGGGAAAATCAGTTAAATGCTTTGCTGAAAAAGAAACGGAAAAAAAGAAGAAAAAAGATTAGCACTCTCAGTGGTGCAAAGCCCTACAAACATTTAAAAGATAAAATATTAATAAAATAATAAGACTGCTCTCTCTGCAGTGTAGTGAGCATCTCATAGCACAATATCTGCATTCATTTTAAGATACTTATTGTGTAATATTTAGATTTTTT
>VUQM01092518.1:0-19205 GCA_015108615.1 Australoheros scitulus
GTGTGTGTGTGTGTGTGTGTGTGTGTGTGTGTGTGTGTGTGTGTGTGGGCAGAAAGACCAAGTTATAAAAACATTAATCAGCTGTTCAAACCTTAAAAATCACATTTGTTTACATTTTCTCTGTGAGCAGCTGTTGTGAGTTTAATGAATTTTGGGTGGATGTATGAGCTGGTTTTGATATCCTGACTGCTGCCTACACTCATTGTGTGTCTTATTGTTTTTAAATATATGGTAAGTCTCAAAAAGACAAAAAAGACAGGAAATAAAATGCAGAATTATAGAGTGTCCACTCGTTATATTTATTGTAATGTCCTTTTGTAAAAGTATGTATTTCATATATTTCAAGGTTACTCACAGGTTGCTTAAATTTGAGAGCTCGGGCTTATCGGCATTTTACAAAACATCTTTTGTAATAGAATTTTTTTTTTTTTTAAACTCTGTTTGGATTATTGCACGACTCTTCAGATTTATCTTCCTGGCCCTGGTTTGGGAATCCCGCCTGTAAAATGTCAGCTTGATATTATCCCCCCAACTCATCCCATACTGACGCTTGGATAGGGCCTGTAATGAAACCCAACCAAACAGTGAGGGGAAATAAAAAGTTGAACTGAAAACTGGAGACATGGAAGAAAATCAAACACTGGTCCCACACAGGACATGAACCACACTCTGAGCTGAAGTACTGACTTTATTAGTCTTTCAAAGAAGGTTGTGTCTCACACGTCAGTGTTTGGCACCCTGAGTGACACGGTTAAATAGTAGCATGACTGATGAGGTTTCTCTGTAAATACAATCAAGGCATTTTGTCATCAGAATGCAAAAACACGAACATCTCTCCGTGGGATTCCACAGTTGGATCAGTCTGCATGTTTGTGGCCATCCGCCATGAGGAGACATGAGGAGGTGCTTAGCAGCAGCGGAGGCCATTAGTGAGCTGTAGATGTTCAATTAACAGCAAAATTTACACAGGTGGTTTTGAGCACACCGTCCAAGGTGGAACAAGGTCCGGGGCATCTGTCGACTCCGGCAGCTGATGCCAGGGAAGCTGTGTGTGGACATCTGTTCATCATCGAGCTCCAAATGAACAATATCCCCTTCTCACTTAACACCAAGGGGAAGCACTGAGAGGGCTCCTGACGCTGCCTCTAATCACTGTGACTGAATATTTCATTATCTGCCATGTTTCTCTTTTCTGGCTTCACATCTTTGGTCTCACACATGCGCGTGCACACACACACACACACGCAGCAATGATCACCCAAATGAAAGCACCAGGCAGTGCAACCCCACAGATAGAACTGGGCTAGAGTACAGTATGTAGCCGTGAGTGTGATCCTCAGCGGGGGAAACCTAGATACACCAGTGATAACCTGTATATCAAGCTCTCAATCTGCCACCCGCTGAAGGGGGAAAATAAATAGCCTTCATCTTGGTGAAAGTGTGCTCTCCTCGTCTGCAAAGTGGTAAATCTTGCCCATTGTGAAAGTGGGACATGCTGAAGCGTGGAGGGAAAAGAGACGGCGGACAAGGGCACTGGAGCAGAACCACAAAGAATTGGTGGGTGGGGGTGGGGGGGGTGGGGTATCCATCACTACATTTCACTTAGACAATCTGCATTATTCAGATTCCCCCCTGGGCCATCCCGCCCGGACGACCTTCCCCTTGCGATGCCGGAGTGAGATTACATGTTGACAAAGCAATCAATGGAAACCGGCCCGAGTCCACAAATGTCATTTCTGTCCTCGTCTCTCTAAGTTGGTGGTTTTCTCATTGTGCTCTCATTCTGAAAGGAAGCGGTCATCCAGACCAATTCAGAAGTGTCCCATAATTATAGACTTGTCAGTAGTGATTTTCATCAACAACAGTGCATGTGATGATCCGGCAGGAATGTTAATGAGTCCTAAATTGGAGTTAATCATCCTCACTATTTCCCCACGGCCGTCCGCGTGGTTGTCAGAAGTACACTCCACCGTTCTGCTTTTTGTGATAGGGGCCAGCGCACGATAAGATGGCACAACTTTCCCATTCTGTTCAAGCCCGGGCTTTCATAAAAGAGAGTGCTTCTCCAGCAAAATCTTTTATTTTTTCGTCAAAGTTTATGTCCACTTGCTTCAATACTCTTGACTCGCCATACAATCCCTTCACTTAATTAGGAAAGCTTTTTCTTCTACAGACAGGCCTCCCGGAGGGTCACAGATTCAAAGAAATTCTTCGGCTAATGGGAGTTGCTGAGCACTTTGTTCATTTTAATGTGCCTCGGCTGGGTAATCTTTTGACACTGTGTGAAGGGGGTTCTCTAACAGAAAGGTCTGAGAATGTGAAAAGTCCACGGCGCAGAGTGGCAATGTAACCGAAACAGTCAACCTTAAAAGTCACTCCTTTCTCCAGGACGATATGTTACTGAAGTTAATTATGTCTCACTGTGTGTGTGCGTGTGTGTGTGTTTGGTGTTTTTCATGCTGGTGAAAGGAGCTCAGTTTTAAATGTCATGTGATTATTGCATTGGAGATGTACAATGCGGGACGGCCTCAGGAGACGATGCAGAGGTGAGCAGGAGTTTCGATTAGGAGCTGCCCTGGTGTTGAAGACAGATTCTTTTCACTGATTTATTTTTTTTTCTTTTTAACCTCAGAATCAAACTCTCAGTATATGAGTTGTCAAAGACACCTGGATCCAACTGCCTGCCAAAGACAATGAAAAACACTGTTTATGAGAGAGCTGGTATTATTTTAAAGGGGACCCTATTCTGCTCATTTACAGATCCATTTAGTTTGGACTCTACTAGAGTTCAAAGTAAGACAACTTTCTTCTGATTGGCTGCATCTTGCAAACCAAAGGTTTGAACAGCAGGTGAGGCTTCTGTGCTTGCAGGCAGAGCTTTGTGTCTGAGATGATCATATTAGGGATCTGTGCTCTTGCTGATATACAGAAAGAGAAGAAAAAACTGAAGCAGTGCATTCAAAGCATTTTCTTGAAGGCACTTTATCAAATGCTTCCTGTGTCTCTCCCATTACCAGCATTGTGGCATCGGTGCCCTGATGCAATGTCTGTATCGATGTCGGACGCAGGGAGGTGACACAGAGTTGTGGAGCGTTAGGACTCCAGTGCAGGACACACGCTGACTGAGAAACAAAAGGTGAGCTGCTTAACTAAGCATGGTGCAAATGTTGAAACATTAACAGAGTCCAAAAAAATTATAACTAAAAAAATTAATCCAACTGAGGAGCATGACGGACAATCTGACAGGGACCAAGAATTCAAAACTATCACCGGAACAGCAATTCATTAAAACAGGCATCCAAAAACTCCATAAACACTCGACAGGAACCAGAAAACTGGAGCTCGACATCCCAGAATAACAACAAACACATGAAGCAAAACACAGGACGGCAAAACTGAAATTTATTACTAGAAAAAGAATGACGTAAAAAAAACAGAAATAATCAATATCACAAGAAACCCAAACTGAAATATTCAGTATAACTAAAACTCCAAAATAAAACAAAACCCATGAGCCATGAAAAATGGTGCCCTTTTAGAGATCCACAACATTGGTATTAGGAGATAGGAGGGCGGACAGTGGTGTAAGTTACTGGTTTGTCAGTTATTGGCTTTTTTCACTTGATGATTTGTGTCATTTTTCACTTGATTTAATTTTCAGTCATGTTGAGGTTCTGAGGTTTAGTGAGGGTCATGAAAAGGTCATGACGTGGGTTAAAATGTGGTCCCTTTTTAATTACAAATGACACGTTCCCTCTCACTAACATAACCAAGTGTGTCAGTGCACGCCAGATGACACCTTGCACATAAAAAGGCTGCAGGCGTCTGCAGCTTTAACAAAACGGCACAAAAGGCTGGAGAGTTTAGAGCAGTTCGCTCACGGTCATATTTATTATGGGAATCCCCTGTTGTACTAGCACATATACAGTACCTGTCAGATGTTTGGACACACTTACCCATTCATATGAGTGGGTAAGGAAAATAAGGAACATCAGAATACAGTAGGTCTGTTGGTGGTCACACCAAATATTGATTTGATTATCTAGTTACTTTATGTATGAGGTAACTGCCTTTAGTGTCAGCTGTTTCCATAGTAATGTTTAAATATAGAAGACCGAAACCAGAATATCAGTGACTCCATCACATGACCTTGACCTTGAGCACAGCGATTAGGTGATCACTGTGATTTGGCTAATACTGTAGGAGGAATAGCAATTATTGGGATGGACTGGGTGCTCTTTCCTCAGTCTGGGGTCTTGGCCAAAGTTTATTCATTTATTTATTGCTGCCTGAGATTTATTAAGAAAATTAAAAAATGTATAAATACATTTCTGTAAGATGCAAGGAATTATGTGAATTTTTCTTTTTTCAGCACATCCAGACTGACCATCCACAGACTTCTGCTGTAGGTGAAAAGTAAGAGAATTTCCAGGCCTGAGGCAACGACACAGCAGGCATTCATGACAGGGTCAAGTAGAGATTTTATCCCAACCACTACCTGTGCATGAAGTATTTCACTGCTGTCATCTCTTCCTCTGTCACTGTCACCTGTCATTTCCTTGTCGACCCCGTCAACCTCCAGTTTCCATCAGAAGTGCCATCCATGGGGTTTTTTTTTCCATCGAGCTCCTCAAATCACATCCAGCCAGCTCCTGAGCATTTCTTCACCCCTGCTCCACCAGAGGTGGCAAAAGTACAGATGTTCTTTACTTAAGTTGAAGTAGTGATACTTGCGTTAAAAAAATACTCCGGTAAAAGTTGAAGTACTGAATCAACTTCTTGTTGAAAAAGTACAGGTTCTGAAATGGTAAAATAAAAATAGCTCTTTGGTGGACATTTCTTTCTATTTTTGTGCAAATCTAACTGAACCTTGTGCTATATTAATATAATAACGAAGTATTATTACATGGGAATACAAATGTTGTTCCAATCTAAATTCTAATGAATGTACTCCGCTGGAATCTTTTAAGTAGGACACGCGCAGTGAAAGAGAATTAAAGAATAGCTCTATCCTCTGTTGCCTACATTGTAGAGGGCGACTGCCTCTATACCGTAACACAAAAATGAGTATAAGCAGGGGTTAAAGTGGGATTCAGAAGGTGGGGGGAGTTTAATATCAGTTGTAGAGGCTCAGCGTGGGGAAAAGACTCACAACAATTTCTACAGCCCAACACAGAGCTTTACTGCAAATTCACCACAGTACGACAATCTAACCTGTTTGTCCTGCACTAAACTGCAGTATTTTCATGCAACCTCTGAATAACACAAAGCTAGTATACCTCAGTTCGTTTCGCAGGATTTTTCACAATATGAAAATGCATAACTTCACACCATATACAGATCCAATATCTCATTTAAAATGAAGGACATGTAAGTTTCACGTCTCCAGGTTATCAGCTGTCCCTGAGCAGTCCTTCCCTTTAAATCTAACCTCTCTGCTTCCTCTTTTTTCCATCTTTCTCCATCTCTGAGTGAACTCTCTCATTCTGGGAAATACAGCAGTGACCGGAAATGAAAGCTTCCCTCGAATGTCTTTAACCTAAAGTAACGAGTCTGTTTTGAAAATGTAAGGAGTAGAAAGAACAGATATTTGTGTAAAAATGTTGGGCGTAAAAGTAAAAAGTTGTCAGAAAACAACGAATACCCAAGTAAAGTAGAGATACCTGAAAGTTCTACTTCAGTACAGTGACAAAATATTTGTACTTCGTTGTTTCCCACCTCTGTGCTCCACCACCACTACTACTACTACTACTACTACTACCTAGACTTGTGAGGAATAATCCTGCACATCTCATGACATAACTACCTGACAGTACATGTAATCACCTGATTGTCAACAAAATCTGATCAACGTAATTTTATGCTAATCTGTCATTGGCCAGCATGTAATGAAGCTATTGTTAGTCCAAAGGTAATTTCCAGATAAATAGCCACACTTGGATTCACTAAGGCATCAGTAAGAATGCTGTAGTAGTCCTGAAAGACTGCTAAGCTAACAGCAGAAATGGATTAGGACTGAGGGACAGAGCTGCAGAGGTGCATCAGCAAGGAGCACATCAGATGCGCTGTTTCGGTATTAGATCAGTCTTTTCAGCCTTTTGTGGGCTGGACACATGGCAGGATTATTGTGGTGTGCTGTGGTCTGACATGCTGCTTCACTCCACTCACAGTGCAAGTTTGGGAGGCAAACTGCAGCATGAAGAACATTCATATAAACAGAGGGTCAAAGCTTTATTCAAAAATAAGGCTAGTGAGATTTTCAAGTTATTTTAAGGATTTAGGGATGATTTTCTAGACAAATGTCAAACGAATCACTGCTTAAAGCTGTTTTCATGCTACCAGGCTCCACTGGATAATCCTGGGAATATGCCCATTGCAAATATCTCAATGACAGACAAGGAATTTAGGATGCAAAGCTCATTTTGGAAGATTGGATAATACTAAGTCTAGATTTATTTAAACTGTTTTCCCTTTAAAATCAGCGATTGTTGTGTAAAAGTCTCTCTGTAATGTGCTGCGTCACTATTGTTGGAAAGACGGGCGTCTGGTGATACAGGAGCTTACACACACACACACACACACACACACACACACACAGTTTTAGCCAGTAGCTCACAGGTTTTCTTTTTCCCTGATCATAAAAAGAAGAGCAGGCAGGTTGGGGGTTGGCAGAGGAATATGCTATTGTGGAAGGACAGGTATTCTAGTGAATAGGACTGCAAACAATGGCTGAAGCACATGCAAAGTAACCCTCTCCTCCACCAGCACCAACTCTCAGAAAGCAACCATGCTCAGCTGTAAAGAAAAGAACCACAACAGGCTCAACACAAAACAAAAGAGTAACTTTCCACTGCTGGTGATGGCTATTGAAGCATAAAAGAATGATGATGCTGCTAATAGTAAAGCTGTTTATACTAATGCAAGCCGTGTAGAAATAGTGTATAATCATACCTGTCAAGTTTTGTATTGAAAAATAAGGGAAATTTTCCGCCACCGAAAATAAAAGTTGCTATATGATGTCATTACCTAATTTGCATAATTGGTCATTTGCATGTAGTTGCAATCAAGGCTGTAGGAGAGAGGAAAAACATCTTTGGAGAGACAAAAAGTGATGAAAAAAACACCCTAAATATGTTTAGAACTACAAATGAACATTATGAAATAACTTAATAACTTATGCTTTGCCCAGACCCACATTACATAAATCAGTTTTGTCCCATATTGTTTAATGTTAGAATATCAAATTTAGCGCAAACACTTACATGGGGTGCGACTGCTAGCTACATTCAACCCTCCTCCTTTGTCTGGGCCACTGTTGCCAACTTGTGTAAGAAAACTCACTGTCGACTGTCTCAAAGGTTGATAAAGGCCGAAGCGAGGGCCGGAGATGGGGTTGGGCGAGGTCTGGGAGATGCCAAAGTGTACGAAGGGATGCAGGATGAAAACTTTATTTACACAAAACACGGCAACAGGGGAGGATTTCAGGTTTCCGGTCTATCTCCAAAACCCTTCAAAAGTCACCAACGTCACCGGAAAAAGTCGCTAAAATTGTCGCTAGTTGCTTTTTGGAAAAAAAGTCGCTACAGGGGTCTGAAAAACCACTAAGTTGGCAGCACTGAGCCCAAAGGAGGTCCAGTTGTTCCGGGTTTATTCCCGCTGTCGGCACTAATCTCGCCAGAACTGCCACCCAGGCTACTGCAGGTGGCAGTTCTCGCAAGGCTAGTGACAGAATTCAGTTTGGAGAGGCACAGGAATGCTTTTTTAAAAAGTATTATATAATACTACGGTAAATTTATGGGAAAATACTAATATGGGAGGATGGCAGAACGGAGGGGTAAAATACCCGGCCAAAACGGGAGACTAGACAGGTATAGGTATAAGGGACCTGACTGTCTAATGTTACTGACATTGTTGACACGTTTGCTGATTAACTTTTGTTGATATGGGTTTCATAAAAATACAATCTGTGATTAGCTTAATTAACACTTCGTAGCTATGTAGCAGACTATTAACTGAGTGCTCTCAGACCAAATGTTGGATTTTCTTATTTCAGAATTTAACCCAGAAATTTACAACATTCACTGCAACAATAATTCTTGTAATTCCTCATATAAGCTTTCATCATCATATGTTGGGACAATGACCTGTTTGGCATTAATCAGAGAAGCTGTTTAATTGCCCTGTGGAAGTGTAGAGACTCAAACAGAGCCAATCATAAAGCTAAAATGTGGATTCTCTGCTCTCTTGATTGTGGAAATTCCTTTGAAAGTCCTAACTCAGCCTAATCATCAGACTTGGCCATCGTTGCACTAATGACTCGCACAGTGTGTGTCTCACATGCCTGCACTGGATCGGCAGCAGCTGACTGCACACGGAGCCTCGACGCCAGCAGCACTGACAGCGAATTCTAAGTAGGACGCCAGGGCTGCAAAAAATGTCTTTAAAGCTTTTTATTTTTTTTCTTCTTTTTTGGTTTAGTGTCTGCTGGCTTAAAGCAAGGATGAAGTGAGGGCAAGCAATGAATCACAATCCACAGTTTGTCCTTCACCTAATTTCTCACTGCCACCAAGGCTCAGGTAATTTAACCTGTTGAACACACACACACCCTCATTTTTGTGTGTGCTGCATTTCTCCACTCACATAATGGAAGGCCATATTGTTTTCAACACATCAGAAGACTATTATAAAATAAATCAAATGCAGGTTCACAGCTTTGCAGTGGCGTTTAAAGGATTTGCTCACCTGTACCTTTTCTGCTGTCCTGTCCAGCAGTGCACATGGATGTGCTTTTACGTGCCCAGATTTTGAGATATCCGCCTCTTAGAGTTCTCTCTGTTTAAAAAGAATCAGCAGCAAAATCTCTTTTTAAAAGTGTCCCTGCAACTCTTGATAAATCCCAGACCCCATTGTCAACAGTTTTCACAGCACCAGGGGTATTTCAATCTCTTAAAGCCCCTCCGCATTGTGTGATAAGGGTGATCTTACAGGTGGGCCTAATAAGATTTTGCTCGTAATCTGTGTCCGACAGATAAGAGATAAATTTGGGGAAATGTCAGATTGTGTGCCGAATGCCTCTGAGTCATAATACTAATGTTCATGGACCACGTAACATCGATTTCCATGTATGATAACGTGTTTTGAGAATGCAGAGGAAGCAGGTTCTGGTATTTCAAAACAACACACGCATGCATCATGCATGCTGATGTGGTACCTTCTCATTCCCGGGCTGTAAAATGATGTCATTTTGTCAAAGCTGTTTCAAATAAGCACACGGTGTCACAGCACGGCGTTATGGCAAAGGAGGAAGGGTCTCTAAAACTCAACGTGTTGCATGAAGCAGCGCTTGATTTTACAAGTTAACATAATTTTTCAACATGCTGGGTGAGTTCTTTTGAAGGGGCGTGTCCAGACGAGCATCTTTTCCGAAACCTGATCGTGGTGCACGGGCCAAACATTGAGACCGAGGCAACAGCGCAAGAGGACATTGTGTGGTATCTCTGTGACAGCAGTGTCTGATGGAACAGTAACATTTAATGCTGTGAGATAGGAACACGATGAATATGTACTTGGTGACTACAGCACTCCAGCCGCTCTGTGTGTGGGGGAGAGACAGGTAGAGTGTGTTAGGAAGGCACACTCTGCCTGCTTTTCTACCGTGAGAGGGAAAGGAAAGGCACATGAGTGGTTTTCCCACTTCCATCCTGAAAAGAAAGTAATTATTATGGTATACAGTGGTATATTATACAGCCCAATCTTGGTCAAGTTTAGGTACTTTAGTACAGATGTGAGAGTTTCGGGGTTCTGCACATTATCTCAGGATTGCACTCTTCAGAACTCTTCAGGAATCTGCTGGAGCCACCATCCCAGTTTGGGTCTAATAGCTCCCAATGCTCCTATTACCACTAAGACCACTTTAGACTTTACCTTCCATATCTGTCCTAGTTAGATGTTAGATGTTAGATTCAACTCGTTGGCGCCTACCCACTGCGCCACTGCCACTTGTTCTTTCAGCCCCTCATATTTGATATTCTCGTGTTTCTGTCTGATGTTACTATCAGCTGGGATTGTCAGTTCTCTCACAGCTGCAGTCTTCTGCTCCTTGTCAACCACCACCATGTCCAGTTGGTTGGCCAGCAGCTGCTTGTCCATCTGGAACTTGAAGTCCCACAGGATCTTAGGCCCGTTGTTGTCAACAACTTTTGGAGGTGTTTCTCATCAGGACTTAGGGACTTCTAATTTATACACATCTACTCCTGTTCCTCGAGTCAACCATCCAAAGCAATGGACAGTGCACCAGAGAGGTAAAGAAGAGAGTACATGCAAGGTAGAGTGGGTGGAGACGAGTGTCAAGAGTGATTTGTGACCCCTGGATGGACAGGAGTATGTAAGCGGGACAGCCAAGTTGAGTAGTTTGGAGATAAAGTTAGATTAATGCTGAGATGGTTTAGACATGTGTAAAAGGAGGGATAGTGGATATATTGGATATGGAGCTGCTGGGCAGGAGGAAAAGAGGAAGACCACAGGTTGGTATGACAGAGGAGGATGCTGCGTAGGGATAAGGTGAGATGGAAGCAAATGATCAACTGTAGCAACCCCTAAAGGGGGCAGCCAGAAGACACATGCTCCTGTATACTACTGTGGCCACCCAGTACACTCAAGACTCATGGCATGACTCAATTGCTTGTCCTTCTCAGCATACATTGTCCCTGCTTGAAGCTTACATCATTCCACTACATGCTGGAATCTCTCAGAGGCACCTTTGCACAGTCTGCACTTTGGGTCCTGTCTCCTACTTCTACGGATCAAGTGCTGAGGACCTGTTCTTGCTGTCCTTGGCATGGCATGAAGGAGTTTGGTCTTCCAGGATATATCCTAGAAGTATACCACAGGTCACTGTACTCACATGTAGCAATAAATGATTTAGATAGCGTTAATTAGTGGGACAAGGGCATGGAAGGCAGCAACCAGGTAAAATATATTAAGTCCAGGGACACTGGATGGGGGAGAAAAAGCGATGATGATTCTGTTGTGACTGACAGGGACCCTAGAAAATAGAACATTTAGTCAATTGTCACCATAAAAGAATGTTTGCTTCACAAGGTAGTAATAAACATATTTGTTTCTTTGAATTGGTTTTGGTTTTGGCAACAAAAAAAATCCAGTCGTTGCATGCTTCTTCTTCTTCTCCATGAGTAGTGGAAAATGAACTGTATTAGTATTAGTTCGCTTACTTCATTTCTAACAGAAAATGACGTGTTTCTGTATTATTTTAGCCAACATTTGATCAGTGCAGGCAGAACCTTTGTACATACGTATACTAAATCACTTTTTCCTGCAGCTGCCAACGTGGCACCAGGCCAAACAGATTAAGCTTTGGGTTCAGACTTAGCTGTCCCACTCCTATCTCCCCCATACCCACACTGCTGACACTGAACCAGCCCCACTGATATCTGAAAAAAGAGGGGATTTCTTTCATGTCAGAAAATGTGTCTAATTGCAGGAGGCCCCCTGGGAAATTTATTTTTATTCTACACACTGTTTTCTTTTTTATAATGATACATTATTATCATTATGTTCCACATAATGGTCCATAGATAAAATAAAAGGTACCCTTACCCTTCACGCAAATCAAAAAAAACAAAAAAAAACCTGTTCATTTTTAAATTTAAAAATTTGTTCCAGAAGTTTCAGAAATAAATCTTTGCACAGAAAAATGAAAAAAAAAAAAACATTTGCTTGTCAAAGACGCACATCGTGCATCATTGCAATCTCCAGAGCCAGGATCCTGTGTAGGTGACACAGTTACACCAGGAGGAAGTGTGGAAGTGAGGAGAAAATTGAAGGACATCCCCACTAGCAGCAATGCAGATGATGAGGAAGAAGCATGTGAGCGGAGACAAAAAAGGCAGAAAAAATGTTATTTAAAACCAAGCTGTTTATAGCAGGTTATTTAGAAGACACAGAGGAAGAAAAAATGTTGTCAGATGATCCGGTTTGTGGTCAGCAAAAATACCTGATAAGGGCAGGGTGACAACTGTTAGGAAACTGGCTACAAGAGACAAAGACCTAGCAACGCCACATGATTCAGAAGGAAAGCCATTCCCAGAATACCTGGGAATACCATGTATTCCCAGAGTAGATGAAGACAGCCAATGAGAAAGAAAAAAATCGAGCTCTCTTAAAGAGAATCCTGGATGTAACACTGCACTTGGTATCGAGAAATTTACCTTTTAGGGGTAAAACAAAAGACTTATAGATGATGTCCATCATGGTAATTTCCTCAGCACACTTCTGGAGGGGAGTGGATGCTTTCGACTGAAAGTTAATAGCTCTTAGTGAGTGACTCCACAGATAAATGGCAACTAACGTGCAGAATTAAGAACATTTGACTGCTGCTGTGTACTTTAGTGTGCTGGCTACACTTTGCTCGACGGTGTCAATTTGTTTTAATCTAAAAGGTTATTTAAGTTATATTTGCCAATATTTAATGTTATAAATCACTTTATAGATATAGAAATTACTTCTATCCAAAACATGAATGTATATTTTATTTGTATTTGGTGTAAGGTACCAATTAATGTAAAAAAAAATCTTAGCTCTCATCAATCTTGCACGAAATCATAAAATTTATAGTAAGCAGAATATTGATCCATGTCTGCGCATTGATCCATGTTTAGGGTTGGTGTGGTTGAAGTGGTGGAGCCCACAGTGATATTTTTTTCCACAGGGCCCCAAATCCCTAGCAGCACCCCTGATTAAGTTATAACATTTTTTAGCTACTTTCTAAATTTGTTGAGCTGCACCAGCTAACATAACGGTTTTGCAATTAGGTGGCAGGAACTCTGGTCAAAATCCTGGCATGAATTATTGTTTCAGTCCCCCCCTTTTGTTGGATGTTACCGGCTGTCTTTGTAGCGCAGCTGAGAAACAATCCAGGAATCTCAGTGGCAGAAGAGCTAATCACTGAATCATTTTACTTATCAACAACTGCGAATACGTTGTGATGATTGTGTCAAATTACGTTAAAAAAACACCCCTTTAATGATAAAGCTTGTGTGCTCACCATGCATTCAGCAGACATTCTCATACATTCTGTAACATATAGCTTGGCTCAAAATGACAGACACCCAGAAAAAGAGAGCAGCTTTATCGTCACTTTCCACATTTGCTCTTTCTACGGCTGAAAGCTCCGTCAGTTGGCAGCTGTCCCTTTCTGCTTCAGACGTAATCATCCCTATGCAGAATTTGAGGCCTCAATCAAAGCGCTGCATGCACAACGTTCACAGTCAGAGGAGCGGTATACGAGACAGATATACATGAAACACCTGGGGACAGTCATTACCGCCAAACCAGACTTTGAATCCAAGAAATACCCCCAGAGAAGCGAAGGCCCATTGAACCGCTGCAGATTGCAGAAAGAATAGAGACAGAAATTGATGCCTTTTTGATGGTTGCTGTTGTCAGATGTTGAAATTTGGTAAGATATGGGGTGTCCATTTTGTTTATTGCAAAAATACCCATTTTATTAAAGTTATTTCATTCATTCTCAGCAGATTGGGATAGCTCAAAAAGCCAGAGTATCCTGATTTCTGTATTAAATTTGGATGAGAACATTGGTTAAATTTTCCGCAAACAGGCTGCAGAGAATGAGCATAGTGCAGTTATTTTATGCTGTAATCTTTATCTCATTCAACAAATGTAAAAAGATGCTTTTAAACGTCAGTATCAGATCGTCCTGCGGGCTCTTTCAGCCGCTCTTCACTTGTTCTGTTAGGATTTGCCTCAGAGAGAAAACACTGCCTCTGAGAAAGAGTTAAAAAAAAAAAATAAAAGTGGGGAAGTCAGTTTTTCCACATGATGGCCACCTGAGAGAGCGACCATCCTGATAGAAAAGTGAGGTTAGGGTTGAGCAGAAATGCGAAGGCTTTTTCTAGCTTGAAATCTGAGCCGGGAAACACAGTCTGACTTTTAATTAACATTCCCGTGCCCTCCCCATCACTCCGCATTTGCATCACAGCGCTCACCTCGGTTGAGCTGGCCTCACAGATACAGTCGTTTACAAGAAGAGAAATTGGAAACCAGAGTCTGACTTACCTTTTGTGGAGGACATCCTGTTGGTGACATGATCGACCTACCGTATCAACCGCCGCTACAAAAACACCCCCCACTCTGAAACGAGGCCCCGGGCATGACAGATGTCACAGCGCACTGCGGGAGGGTTAAATTACAAGGAGGACTCCAAGAGCAGGGACACATATGTTACTGGAAGTACGAGAAACTCTGTTATTCCTCGAGTTCATATTGAGAGTTTTAGTGCCGGGTCACCTACCAAAGTGTCACCAACATCTCTGAATCTGTAAGATGAGACAGCTACTAAATATTTATTTAATTCATGGCCTTTAATTTCTTAACATTTAAATTCTTCTAAGCTGGCAGCAAATTATTTTTGAGTTAATATGCCATAAATTTTATTAAACTATTTACGGAAAATGTCGGAAATCCTGAAAAATATCATCTCAGTTTCCCAAAGCCTCGAGATGATGTCTGAGTTGCTCATTTTGTCAGATGTACAGTCAAAAGCAATCCAAGATATTCACTTAACTATCACTTCTGACATAACTGGATGGATCTGAGCCAGCCAGACTGCATGACAGGGCTTTAACATCAGCTTTATGCTGGATACCTGCGGTATGGACTGGGGTAAAAAGTAATGATAATACACCCAGTTTGAGCTGGTCAGAAATTAAATTGAGTATAAAAAACAATCACTAAACCCATTTGTCTATTGTAATTATAACTGTAATTATAATCAAAAATAATAATGTGCTGTATATTTTTTCTGCTTTTAACATTTAAAATTGAAAATTCATGGATAACAATTTATATTTTTTATTTTTACAAATATTTCAATTAAAGATTTTGCACATACTGGTGGATTAACCATCACAGAAACACAAAACATGATTTTGGTAACAATACTGTTAATTTAGGGCAGCTGTGGCATAAAGCTTACTCTGAGGGGTGGTCCAATATATTTATTATGCACTGTATACACTAATGCACTTCCACAACTACTTCTTCCTATGCTGTATACTCTGTTTACTTCTATGTATCCATTTGGGTTTGTTTTATATTTTTCACAGTGATTTCATTGCTCATCAGTTCATCCTGTCATGCTGTAACACCTCCACAATGACCACCCTCGAAATTCTTGCAGGACGTTTTAGATATTTTGAAGCTATAATGAGTAAAATGAGTGAAAACAAAGATTTTATTTTTTTTAAAGTGTGGGCAAAATAAAAACAATTCAACAAATAAATAAAAAGAGCAAAATAAAATTCAAGATGCAAAAGATCCCAATGGGATGTAAACTTGGCTGAGACACCAACAAATTACAACACCGCCGCTCCGCTATCCTTCAAATGCAGACTTTGTAGGTCTGTAAAAGGGAGCGTTATCTTGGTGGCAGTTATTGCTGTGGACCATCAAAGCTCTGTCCCACAGGACACCCTGTGCATGACGGGGACAAAACTGACAAAACTGCATTACATTCGTTCCCAGGATGAGAACTTGTTGATATTTACAACTAAAGCTTATCATCTTTACTTTTTATTTGCCTACTTTTAGAGCCTTCACTATTCATCTCTTTACGCTATAAATTATTTATGCCGCAGGTGCACATGAGATAAAACCTTCCTCATGGATTTTGGCTGCATTTTAATAAATATCTACATAATCAAGTCTTGAATGAATATAAAAGTGCATCTTCTTACAACTAGAAAGTCTGTTTACATATTACTGAACAGATTTTCCAGTTACATTTGTAGCAGATTGGTTTATTTTTTATTTAATGACCGAAGTATATCCAGTGAAGTATATCTCACCTGGCAGGAAGTATTGGGAAGGGTTAAAGGTAAATATACTATATTGTGCATTTTATTCCTTTTAAAGCATGCACATGATCTTTATTTGTGCCACTTTTCATGTCTTGCATCTGCATTTGATCACAGGGCTGCACATGAGGGCTACAAACACGTGCACACAGAAAGTTTAAAAGCATCGTCCCTTACTCTTGGTGTTTCATTTCTGGTCTTCAGACACATGAAGGATTATAGAAAATTCCAATCTCAGAGCCCCTCAAGGCATTAAAGGGAGTAATTACCAAAATGTGGGGAAACAACTGGATAACCTGATTGTCTATTGATTGTGTATGTTGTGCTGTGCACTGATTTCACATCGCCGGGGGGCAGAATGAGCAACTGGACCGCACAAAGTACTCATATGCAGGTACATGCATTAAACACAGTCGTGAGCATATTATATTTCTTGTGTACCGCAGACACACTAAAGCCAAATAAATCCCCCTGAAAAACAAAAAAACTTCCAAAATAAAGTCGTCTCGGCCGTCCGTCACTCTCACATAATGAACTGTGTTTTTCTTCTGGATACTTAGTCCGGTAGCAGCTAGACTTTGATGTGATGGCCGGGGTGCAATTTCAACAGAACATTCTTCTTTTTAGTTTTCAAAAGATGAAACATAATCCGAACTATTTATGCTCCATTATTTAATGGCGCATGAGACGAGTACAGAAGAAACAACATTTGTCTTGGCTGCAGCCGTCTCTTAGTATCTGCTATTGATCTAAGCCCTCATTCCAGCCTGTGGAGAAGATTGGTGTCCCCGCTGTATGCTTACCAAAACAGACTGGCTTTGTTTAAAAATCAAATTGATCACTTGGATTTTTGTTTCTGCTCCAAACAGAAGGGACTCTGAATTTTAAACACAGATGCAAAACATGGAGCTCAGCAATATTTAGCCCTTTTTGCCTGACCCAAACAGCAGCTGGTGACGCAGATTGATTTTGTTTTCTCGTGAGGCTGTGTGATAAGCAGAGGGAAAATAATGAGTATTGTCTCATTAATGGATAGAGAATGCATTATGGGTCATACAATTCAGATGAATTATGCATGAGGAATAAACAGCCATCGTGGCAGCTGGCTACATATCATCAGAGAGGCCAAATCATTTTGTAGCGACTGTTTGATCATGTCTTCTCCACCTGAGTGATACTTACAGACGCTCCTTTGAAAGCGCTGGAAATGCTTCACTGCAAAGTGAGGAGGTTGGGTTGTTTGCAGGGTATAGGAATGTATCAGAGCTTCTGTATTGAGCAAAGGGATGAACAAATTTGACACCATTGCCCATTTTTTGTTTTGTTTTCACCACTTTCAAGTTTCCTTGAGAAATCAAAGCATTTCTTTCCTCTCACACACAGTGAGAGGAAAAAGGCTTCTCTGATTTGCCAAAATGTAATTTAACAAGCTGACAAGCCGTTCATAAGAAAAGCAATGTTTGAAAACACACTGGAAAGGAAATAGGCGAAGCCTTCATGTTCCGGTAAAGTGGAAGCATGACAAAATAATGGCCTACCCTAAGTATGTAAATTACATGCTCAGTGCAAGCCTGCCTGTCAGTGCCCAGTGAGAAACAAGACTTCAGTTTGAGTCCAAATACTCATTAAAACTCTCAATTCAAATACAAGCTGACAGTATAGACAATAGAGAGTAAGGCTTACCTGAACACAACAGTCACTGCAAACAAATCATCCTCCAGGGACCATGACCACGCTCATTTGTTTTTCATGAAAACAACACGCACTGACTGTAAACCAGCTTGGATCCAGAGCAGCAGAAGGTTCAGTTTCAGGATAGTTGGTGTGCAGTGCAAATGAGCATTTTAAGTTTGAGAGAAACGTGGTAGTCGTAGCAGCATTCACTGCTACTCGCACAGTGTAGAACTGAGCAGCGAGCGCACCAAACAGTTACCACACTTTCAAGAGTTTGTGCTTGGTGATTGCCGGAGGGTGTACACGCTGGCACTTTTGCTCTAAAATCAATTCTGTGCAAATCAGCCACAGAGAGGTGGAGCTGGAACAAGCTCTTGCACATGGCTCTTGGCTGTTTTGTGCACTTGTGATTGCTGAATTTATCTGCAAAGAATCATGAGGTGCAATCAAAAAGTTTAGCCACACTTTGGCAATGCATCCGGGGTATCAGTAGGATTTTATTTGGGGGAAGAGGACCGAGGGAGCCCAACCTGGCAAGTAAGATATAAGTGTGTTGTGCAACCAAAAAGCTTGTAGGTTTGTAATAGGTTTTGTTGGCGGCATGTGCGACAGTTGAGGTTATTTGTGCTATTTTTTTCTTTCCCTCAGAGACCTCAGGTCATTGCAGTAGAACTGTGTTAAAAGTCTCACCCTGGTGGCAAAATTCATGATGCACCATCTTGTGAATGTGCAAAAAAAAAATTTCAAAATACATGCACACTTCTGGCTGCAGTCCAGATCTGATGTTCTGCCTTCAGCCTTAAACACTGGACTCTTGCACTAAAAACTGCTGTTTGGTTCCTGAGTTGCAGATACAAGCACAGTTGTCACCACAAGTTTGAGATCCACAGCAAAATAGCGGACACACAGAACTCAAATTATCGCAAAGGATCTTTAATTTATTTGAAAACAGCTGCCGTGCTGGAAGTGGTCGTGAGGTACACACAGAAGCAACACTGTGGCATACACAAGTACTCAGCAGCACTGAATATTTCTGCATGTTTTACCTCACTTGCAACTTATGACAGAAAAGTGAAATCTGAAAATTCAAGTGTTCAGTTTTGCTTTTTTCTCCACATATAATCCAGTAAGGCCCTAAAACATCTTCAGCAGAATATTAAAAGCAAATGTTTCTCAAATCTATTTAATGAAAAACTGTCACATTGAAACCAAATTGTTTGGCCTCTAATTTTGAATCCAACAAAAACGCTAACATTTTTAGCTAGTGAGGAAAATATAAGCTGGGATAATAAGTTGATGTCTTCATTAGAAAAAGACAAATGTTGCTCTGTGGCAATGCTATACCTGTAGTTAATATTCACAAAGTGTCACACTTGTAATCTGCAAAGAATTACAAGGATGGAGTTCATCAAACAATACATTTTGTTTCTGTCAGTCCAATAAATGTTCTGGGCTTTTACAGCTCAGTTAATTACCTTTTTGCAGACAAAAAGGCACACAGTGAAGTGAGTCAGTGAAGCTCCGGTTACAGTGACTGGGTTAATGTTAAAATCCATTTCAGAGAGTGCTGAAGGTCTTTCTGTGGAAAAAAACACACACACAGAGAAATCTTTAAATGGCCCTAAAACCTACTTAGCC
>VUQM01092519.1:0-10422 GCA_015108615.1 Australoheros scitulus
GGTGTTTTGTTGGGGGGGGGGGGGGGGGGGGGGTCCCATAATGTGTTTTCAAGCTTCATGTTCCAATAGTTTATGGTTTTGAGTTTTACGTTTTGGATTATCTGCAATCTACCTAATAAAACAACTCACCTTTCTTTAATCCTTCTGCACAATATAAAGATATCGATCATCCGTCTGCCCATCTGTCTGTCTTTCCTTGAGGTTTTACCTTTCCGGGCTAAAGACTCCAAAACCACAAGGATTTGAGCCATGATATGTGTTCTTTACCATTCAAAGATGTGCAACACAATATTCATATTCATGGATGTTTAGTACCTTTTATACACTTTGGCTGTGTTTATGTGAAGTAGAGAGTAAACAGCATGGACAATTCCAGGCTGCTAATGCCATGATAATATATGCTAATGACATGCAGCCTCTTTCTCATGTCTGATTGGCTTAGCTTAACCATGTGATCATATTGTGCTGTGTGATTGGCTATACGTACTTGACCATTATTGACTGAAATGGAGAAAGTGGGGCTCTAGCAACTATTCTAGGTGAGCCAGTCTGTTCATAGTAACATCAGCTCTAGGCTGCAGCTTTATTAACCCTAAAACCCCGGGCAATCGCTTCTAATGCACCCGTGACTTGCCTTTACTTGCCATGAATAGCTGGTTAACACCTAGTGTATCACCGCTGAGACATCTGATCAAACACACTTTGAAAGCTGAGAAATTCACAGTGAATATAGGGTTATTACAGTTATTGTTGATGGAAGTCCGTGAACAGTGGAATATTTGAAGTATCTGTGTCCCCAACAACAGTTCAGCTTTATAGGGTTAATTAGTCTGTGATGCCAACTTCTGATTGGCTCAGCATTGTCTAACATGTTGGTCAGGAATGACTCATGGCCAAAAATAGTACAGGCTATGACTCTTCATTGAGCAACATTAAAGCCATACCTACTGCTCAGCAATACTGCTCAAATGTAAACAAAATGGTTGCCTTATGGTATTAATGATGTTATATATAATACATTGATATCAGCAGATCATGTAGTATGGGTGCATTAGGCAGTCATATTTCTGTACACACAAGTTTAATATGATGTGAATACTTTGTAAGTGTGTATTATATCTGGCTTATTGTTATATATTATATAACTAGAGAGACATTATATAGTATACACCTTTGTACAAGAGTGCACTGTGTAGTTTCTCTCATTTGTTTACCATGGAAATTTTTTGTCTGTTCTAGGATGTGGTCATCAAAAAGCATTTGTAGAAATATTAAAGATAATCACAGAATATCAATTTCTTACAGCATGCTTAAATTTGATTTGATTTAATGAGTTTTTTAATATGGAAGACATAGTTTGCTGGAATATGTATTATATCTTTACTAACCCAGGGGTGACTTACATTAATCACAGGAGATATCGCCATCAGTGATGGGCCTTGTTGCAATCAGTCTGCTTTCCATGTCTCAGCTTTTACAATCCATTCAGTCTGCATAAACAGCAAATTGTGATTTTAACAGCAAAGACTTTAGGATTTATCCTCTGGGCACCATGAATGCATGTACAAAACCACAGGCCTGTGGTTGAGGTAGTCACTAGCATTGATAATATCCTTATTTCAGTAGAGCAAAGTGCAGCTGATCCAACCCATTTCCAAATGTAATGTGGGATTCTCACAGTAACTCAGTTTTTAAAGCTTGAATCCATTAGTGACTACTCTCACTTGTCCTACACATTTTCACCCGAGAGATAAAACATTTGCTTTTTTCTGTTCTGAGTAGCCTCTGTGATGAATGCCTCTGTTTGCCTGAGTGCCATTGTAAATGAGAGTCTATTGGGCAATCATTCAAAGCAGTTGTATTGCCAAAGGTGATGCATGTAGAGTGGTAAAGGGGCATCCATAGGAAGCAATGTGCTAATTGTGCATCTCTTTGTCACTGCAATTGGTCACCAGGTAACCCTCTAATGCATTTAATACCTCTTACTTCAATCGCTCGCCTCAAAGTTGAGAAAAGTTTAACTCGTCCCGATCACCTCACATCACATCATTGACTTTCTGTTCTTTGGTCACTTCCTGCGATTCCTGGAATGATCTTTAGTATCTAGATGTAAAGAAACAAATATAACCTTGAATATTTGAGCTCTAAATATGTGATATTAATTTCAGGAAAGCACAGTGACAGATAACTGTTACAACTAAAAACAGCGTGACATATGTGTGCACTCTTGATGTCAACCTTTTTCAAGTATCAATTCTCTGGAGCAAACCTGACCTAGACCTCTGAGTAATAAACATGCCACAAGGAAATCTTTATTTAGCATTGTTTCTACTGAATAGCCAATCAGAGCATGTTGGCAGCATCAAGATGTCCCCTTACAGGTATTAAGTGAGTCAGAGTGAGGAGACCCTAAGCCAGTCTTTCATCTGGTTAGTTATTCACTGAATACCTGACTCAATGCAAAAGGCAAAAGGCAAAAATTCCACCTTGACCGGTTTGGACCCAGCTCCCAGTATCAGGCAGTCAGTGACTCCCAGTGGTTCTTCTCAGTCATCAGTCAGTGGACAAACAACTCATCTACTAAGCAGCCTATTTGATATCTGTGTATATTTACAAAGTTTTGGGACTTAAGTGTTTTATCTTAAGTGGCCCCATTTAACCCCAATTATTCGTCTGGATGTAATTCTGATGTTTTTATGAACATGCTGTTCCTCCTGTAATTTAAATCCCATTCAGAGCAATGTCCTTGTGTTCTAAGGTGAATTACTGAAAAAAAAGGTATGCTCGCTTTTCCAATTAGAGAGAAAATGGAGGAAGTCAGAAATGTTTGCTGACCTGATAAATGGAACTATGTTCCATCTAAGAGCAAAACCAATGAGACAACTAAAAGCAAGCCTTTTTGAGTTGACTGAACGAAAGGATGTTTATCTTTGGTTTTAGTATTCACATCTATTCATTTTCTTAAGTTTAGAATACTTAAATTAAACACTGTCAATCCTTGTCCAACATTATTGTCATGAATGCAGGAGTGGGGGACAAAAATGGAAGATGCATGAACAGGACAGACTGAATTTAAAAAACGGTGAGCCATTTATTAGGCTGGTAAAAAAAAATGAATCAAAGACAGAGACCAAAATGCAACATAACAAAATCCAAAGAATCACTGGAGAACATGGAGTGAAACGCAGTGAGAGGCTGAACAGGCACAACCACTACAACATAACAAGGAACAAATGAAAGACGGGGGTATTTGTACAGAAACACACTGAGAGGGGAGTGGGCATGATGTGTTGCTTTTTTTTTTTTTTTAGATATTTTAGCCTACTTCAGTTTGTCAGCTGGTTATATTTAAGTGATTTCCTGATTAAAAAAGTCTGGCAGTAACCAGGCCTCAGTGTGGCTACTGAAATTGAAATCAACTTTCCAAAAAAATTTGATTGGTTGGTCATAATTCATGACTCAACAAGAAAGGGCGATTGCTTTTTCACACAGCAGGTAGGTATGGATAGCATATTTCCTTTAACGAACGACATCATTTAAAAACTGTACTTTGTATTTACTCAAGTTATCTTTGTCTAATATTAGAATTTGTTTGATCTGAAACATGCATGTATGATAAACAGGTAAAAGACTAACCAATCAGGAAGGTGCCAAGTACTTTTTCAGAGATACACATCCTGCACTGATGTGGATGTAAACATCCTGCACTGATGTGGATGTAAACACCTTGCACTAAAAGGAGAAAACTGAGATACAGTGTGTTTCATTAGAGAAGTGCGTGCAGATCTTTAAACTTTGAAAAGAGCCAGGTTTGATGTTCCCCTTGCTCTGAGCTATTCGACAAAGAGGTTTTCAAGCTTGTTCTCTCATTGAAATGAAAATTGTTCCTTTAAAGATGCAAATTACTGACCTGACATGATGCATACATAGTCTTCATTGCACCCTGAATACACTCTTATTGTCACACAAAAAAACCTCCCAAGCCCATATATGCTGAAACAGAGGCTTTCTAAATTCAGTCCAGAGCAAACAAATGAGCACTGACAATTACACATTGTCAACACATTAATCTGCAGATTTTCAAAAGCCTAAACACTGACACTGGCTTTTATCAAACACAGCAGGATTAGATGAGGCTGATGCTTTTGGCAGCAGCAGTTTGTTTGTGAGCCACATCACTCTGCATCCTCTGGTCCTGCAATTTTCTTCTCTTGCTCCCAACTAAACCATCATTATCTCTGTTTAAAAAGGCTAAAATAGAAAACAGGCTGTTTTCCTGGGTGAAGCCACTGAAGATTAAAATATATTGTAAGTGGCTTCAGAACAGACACTATACTCTTTGCCTAATCTGTCTCTATGGTAGCAGTTGCTGTGTGGTTAATGTCAGTGGTATATACAGTACCAGTCAAAAGTTTGGACACACCCCCATTCATACGAATGGGTAAGTATCTGTGCTGAGTACCTGGATGTTCCGAGGTTTTTGTGTGTGTGTGTGTGTGTGTGTGTGTGTGTGTGTGTGTGTGTGTGTTTCCACTTACACTGTGCATGCAGTATAATATGTTTGTGTTGGAAGTGGATCTAGCTCTGTGCCTCTGTTGTAGGCACAAATGGCCAAGCCAATAACCACTGCATGAGTACACAGATGTTCACAGCCACGAATGAGCAAACAAATTCAAATTCCTCATTTTCTCTGCACATCCTGTGGTGGCCAACTGCTGGTGATAAAGCACAGGAATACAGAGGAATAATTACCAACAGGCAGTGAGGCGTGGTGCCCACAGCATGCTGTCAGAGGGGATCACATTTCCAGGACAGGGTGGAGAGGTGACGACTTTTAACTGGCACAGTCCACCTTTTCTCATGTGAGCTTCATTTATACACACTAATCTAACTATCCACTGCTGGATGAACAGTCTGAATCTCTCTGGAGGATATGTGGGAGGTAGTGTCACGAGGTGGAGACAGCTGCATCGAAGCCAAACTGGCCAGCCAGGTACCATCACTGACCAGGAACTGAGTCAGTGCTCAGTGATCCAGAAAGAAGCCAGGCTTCAAGCAGCAGATCTAATGTTTGCTTCCTTTTGTTATAATTTATTTGGGAACCAATCAATTAAATTGTGTGGGTGGTAATTGAAGTTTAGGAGACCTACCAAAAGATATTAACTTAGCTTGGCATAAAGAAAATCTTGTCAGAATTATACAATACTGTGTAAAAGTCTTTAGCCAACCCCATTTCCTTATATTTTGCTTTCAAGGAGTCAGACTTTCTGCTATTTTTTAAGTGCTCTTGAGCAAAAGTTCTCCAGGCCTTCTCAAGGTCTTTCAAAACATTTCTTTGGACATTTGCAGGCATAAAGAATTTTTGTATTCCCAAAGAGCTATTAACTTAAAACGTGGCATATCTCAACATGGTGTGCAGTGTGCAGCGTGTCCATATCTATTTGTAAAAACACTCAGATGTGTTACAAAGATATACAGGTACAGGTAGATGTGGTCACAGAGGACAGTTTGTCTCCAGGTTTACTAGAAAGCAGTTGGTCTGATTTTGATCTCTGGAGGCCCTTCAAGGTGCAGTTGTACCTAATTTCGAGGTTGTGTGTTAAAAGTGTATTCTGATACTGTTAATCCTTCACTTGTTATGAATCCATGAAGTATTTCTTTAATCAAGATGGTATTTAATCAGCTTAAACTGTACCAAACTAAGCAAACACAAGTCACTCAAGAGCAGCCCACAAATCCAGGTATTGCCCCAGGCCCTGAAGCCAATTGAATCCAGCCCTTTTTGTTCCCCATCACGGGACCACAAAACGTTTCATGACATTCAATTTTCTACAGGTGTTGGTCGGACAATGAAACTCTACGGCAGGGCTCTTCAACTCCAGGCCTCAAGAGCCCCTGTCCTGCAGGTTTTAGATGTGTCTCTGCTTCAACACACCTGAGTCAAATATAGAAGTCATTAGCAGGACTCTGGAGAACTTGACTGCATACTGAGGAGGTAATTCAGCCATTTGATTCAGGCGTATTGGATCAGGGACACATCTAAAACCTGCAGGACAGGGGCTCTCGAGGCCTGGAGTTGAAGAGCCCTGATCTACGGCTTTGCTGATTCCCCAGCCTTTTCATGTCTTTCCATTTTGAGGTTGACATTTTTGTTTTGGAGTTAAATGTTGACAGGTTGAGCTACTTTTGAAGTGTTACCTGGGGTTGATTGATTGACTTATTTTGAGTAGGGACTGGCTAGACCAAGTTTGCATTAGTTTCATGGACATCTATGAATAAAAATTAATATTTTAAACAAATATTTATATCATAACCCTAACAAACCAACTTCCTATTAACAGTACTGACACATGCAGACCTGGCAACCTTATAGTTGAGCTCACAACCATGAAACTTGGTACAGATGTTGGATGAGCTTAATTATAATGTTAGCATCCCAACATGCTAACTAATGCCAAAACACTGAACAGCTTATGGAGAAAAGAAGCACATTAGGTTGAATTTGGTTGAATCTGAGCAGAGAGTATAACCTTGTGTACTTCACAATTCATCCTGATACTTTTCTCATCAGTCGCATCATCAATAAACATTAGTGACCCGGTTCTACTGTCAGCCAGACAGTGCCATAACATTACCTCCACATGTTTGGAAGATGATGTGTTTTGTGATGGGCTTCGGATTATGAGCCATTTCCCTCCTTCATACTTTACTCTTCCCATCATTCTGGTTAATCTAATTGTTGATTTGGCGACTCCTAGAGTTTCTGCTATCTCTCTGATAGGTTTATTTGGTTTTTTCAGCCTAATCATGGCCTCATCCACTTGTACTGATGTCTCGCTGGACCTTTTATCAGGAGTTCCAGTGAAAAGCTTTGAAATACAAGTTCAATACTTGGAATCAACTCCAGATCTTTGATCTTCATTATTCATCATGAAATAATGAAGGAACAGGCTTCACCTGCCATGCAGCTGGTTTGTCGCTCAATTGTCCTATCACTTCTGATTTTTTAAAATCCACCATGCTGGTGTACAGAAGCAAAATGGCAAGAACAGCCTGCACATTATTATCTATTACAACTGAATACTGTGGCAGGTAAACTGATTCTGGCGCTCTGTGTATATAACCTGATACACAAAGTTTGCTCAGCGTTTGTTGCTGAGGTCCTTACAGATGCAGGAGTCCAACACCTGAAAGATGTCAAAGATAATTACATCTTGACCAGAGTTCCTGATCATGGCTGGTGGTCTGTTTCTCATCCTGTACAATCTTTAGCAGAGGGTTTGTAAAATACAAGAGGTTTTTTTCTTCCAGTGCTTTATAATGATGGAGTCGTGTCATCCATTTTTAGGTTTACTCTGGTAATCAGGACTAATCAAGCTCACTGCTTATTCACAAATCACAGGCAATCACCAGAGCATTCACAGGGACGCCTGGTGGGATACTCCTCGTCTTTCCCTCGGAAGCTTTGTCTGCTTTGTGAGGTTCAAAAATGGCAGCAACAGAGCTGTGATTTTAAAAAGGAAGTATCAACGTTTCAAATACGTTCTATTGAAGGACAATACATTCGGCGGTAAAAATAGCGCACAGAAACAGATGTGACTTCCTGCCTGCCTCATGATTTTTGCCTCATTGGTTCTCACTCTCTCTGTTTGTCTCTCTCTGCTGCTGTCTGAAGCGCTCTTGTGAAAATGAACCTGTCCTACGAGCTATTTACATCACGCTCTCAATCCATTTTTCACTCTTTTACACTCTCACGCACTCAGCCTCACTTTCATGCAACAGAAAATTACACTTCTCTCAGTATTTACCATCCCATCTAAAATCGCTCTTTGTATTCCTCTCTATCTACTTTGAGCAAAAAAAATATATATATTTTTTGTTTCTTTACTGTTGTCTGTTGCAAAAAAATTGCCTCTTTTACTCCTTTACTCCTTCTTTTCCCATCCTCTCATCTTTTTAGATATTTGCCACCACGTAGAGTGTAATTTTAATTTATCAGATACTTTAGAGAATGACCAGGTGCTTATAACATTAATGGCATCTTTGCTGCTGTTAGATTGCAGCAGGGGTCTTCCCAATTCAACAGAAAATAATAGCCTTTTGTTCTGTATTTTGATGATCTAGTGGAAAAATAAGGACAAAATCAGCAACAGTCAAAAGTAATTTTACACAGCAGTCATTCTGATACGACACTTAAGATATCTGCTAAAAGGGGGAAAATGTATTACTACATATTTATACACTTTTTTACTTTTTCCACCTGCACAAAACCATAGGATTGGTTATAGGAACCATAGGTGTCACTGTGCACCTGTAATCCTCCACCTGTCACAGTTAACGATGAATGAGGACCCAGAATTGTGAGCAGACAGGGATCAAAATGAAGACAAACTTTTACTGTAATCGAAGCAGTAGTCAAAAAGTCAGCATGCTAGGGAACTCAGGAACCACAGGGGCTGGCAGATAGCCACAGTAAATAGCATGATGGGACAACAAATAGAAATAAACTGAGGGTACAAGTACACACAGACCCTCATGGAAGGTGAATACAGCTGCAAGGAACACACAGGTACAAACAATCAGGGAAACGAGACTGGGGGGAAGTAAAACTGAATACTAAATACACAAGACAAAGGTTACCAAAATATGACAGGAAATAATATAATGGGAGTGCCTAATACTGAGACAAAGGCTAGACAAGTACAAGGGAACATGAGGGAAGTGGAGAACTGTGACCATAAAACCCAAAGACTGAAGACTAAACAGAGTACAAAACAAACACCTGTAATTGGGGGATTGAAACAAAGGAAATACACAAAGGTGGAAACCTAAAAAGTAAGAAAACTAGAAATTAGTCTGAACATAATTAATGATAAACAGAACTAAAAAGTCCAAAAACAAAAAACACTGTCTCAAAAACCCAAAACTGTGACACTAACCCTGCTCAAAGATATATATTTTTAAACTGCCACCCCACCTCAGTGGCAGTACCAGTATCTGTGCTGTGCATAATTGCTAAATGTCTACACCTGACAAGGTGTGGCTAAAAGCATGCCTGAAGCTGGCTTGGACGGGTCCCTGTCATGCTCTCCTGGTGGTTATTTTTAGCTGATAATATTTAGCCATTTAAAATGAAAACCCATCTTTCTAAAAACTCTGGTGTCACTCTCCATTTTATGTTGCAGCTTATGAATGATGGCAACATAAAAAATTGGTAAGTAAAAACATGAAATGACTCTTAGACAATGAGTAGTTGAGCAACCAAGCTTGGCACACAGAAATGTCTTAGGTCTCTGAAGGTTCTTATTAATGTGTGTAACAAAGTAAACAATGGAAAACTCAGAAAATGTGGTTTTTCACATTTAAGCCCAAGAGAGATATGAATCAATGTGTAAATATCTCTGATTCTCCCTATCATTGTCATGTAGGAGTGTTAGCATGCTGTTTGCATTTAGCTCAAAGCAGTGCTTTTTACTGTTCATATACAGCCTCACAAGTCATATGGTTTTATACTCTTAAGACACTGGTATGCTCCACCCAAAGCTCCCCTTTCTGACGTGGAATTGCAGAGATTGGGCCCCAAAATTGCTGTATCTTTCTGAAATTGACTGTCCAACAAAGAGGTGGATTTTGAGTGACAGTTATTGCTGTCAACTTTTGTCCATGCAGCTAAATACAGCTTGATGAATGGCTTCCAGTAGAGGATTATGCAAAGCATGTTATGCTCTCATTATCCCATTTCAGAATAGCTGGAAAACATTTTTTTCCCCCTCTTGCACAATCAACCAGTGTATCAGACAACCTGTTTTAAATGTCTGAGGGTTTTTAATTTACTGCCTTTTCCAGGATTTTGAAGTACATTCATCCTTCCAGACAGCTTAACCCACGAACAGTCTGTGCCCTTGTGTCACCCATGCTCCTTCTCTCATTGCCTCCCACTGGAGAGGAGAGCACACATTATCTTTCCCCTCTCCTCAGTTCATGACTTGGTACTTTGGGTCCTTGCTGAGCGCTGCTGTCCTCCCTTGTCCTCTTCCTATTTTCAGAAAATTACAATCCATTTTTCTTTGTTCCACTTTTGCCTCATAGCTTGTTCCCCATCCCCCGTGGCTGGAATCAACGCAGGCTTTTCATGAACACTAATTTCATCCTCTGCAGGAGACCTGCAGCAGGCAAGAGAGGATTTTACTGCACCTCATGGGGCCACTCAGGCCATATCACACAAATCACAGGGATGGGAAATCATCTCTGTGCGGTGTAATAAAAAACAGAGAGATTTGTGTGTATTCACTGAATGACAGCAGTAGACCACACCTGTGGATGAGCTTTTCACTCTGGTGAAATAATCCAGCAGCGGCTTATGTTGAGTAGAGTAATGTATTCAGCTGTGCATTAATTAGATATGTGAAATAATTTTGAATC
>VUQM01092522.1:0-10130 GCA_015108615.1 Australoheros scitulus
GCCACACGTTCCACCTGAAACCAACAACCACACACACACACACACCGGATCATGGCAAGCCAATGTGGTTTTATCTCTGACATTCAAACTGTAACAGCCTGTTTATCTTTTCCATTCCTCAGTTACATCCACAATAAAATGATTTGCCCGTGTTTTCAATAATTAATTTTCTGGATGGTGATTCTGTTCTTTCACTGTGCATTCCCAGAGGCTTTCTGTGCTTTCATCCCTCTGTCACTGCTCTCTGACATCCCAGGATCTAGAACCTCTCTGAGGCCAAATAGTAAGACCCTGAGCAACATTCACAAAGCATAGAGGGAAGATTTTAATCTCCTCTTGATATGTTTGTCTTTTAGCTCTGTCTGTCTCCCTGTCTTGTTTTTATTTCTAACCCCCCAAGGTAAGAGAGATGAAACACCTTTTTAATTAGTGTATCAAAGCCTAAAAAAGTGATGCTCATACTTCTAATAACAGTTGTGGATTTGTCCTTTGGGAATGGTTTTTGGAGCGCTTGTTTGTTTAATTGGAAGCTTATTTGTTATTAGAAAAAGCTGTGGTTAACACAATCGCCTAACAAGCGAAATATCCCTGGTTTGACCCCGGGTGGAAACACGTGGATGCCCGGGGTTGCGTCATGAAGGGCATCCAACGTAAAAATCTGCCAAATCAAATATGCAGAGCTAACTGCCATGGTGACCCCGTATGAATAAGGGAGCAGCTGAAAGTAGCCTTTTATCTGAGGAGCATAAACAATGGCGAACAGTTGAGCACAGAATGGATAAAGGAATATACACGCCCGTGCACACAGGTTACTAAAAATATCCTGTTGGCCTACAGTATGTAAAGCTCCACAGCAATTAAATTGAGGTCGTGGTCTGTTCTCTGACAGGGTTTGCTGGCACTGTGGCCTCTACTATTGGACTCTGTCTTTATTGCCCAATCACTGCACTTCACCCTGGCATTCGTCCAGTATTAGAGGACACAAGAGGAGTGTTTTATTTTCCACTATCCTACCATCCTCTTTTCTAGGAACTTTTACTTGCCTCTTAAGGAACATTAAAGTAACAAAGAGGAACAAAAAGTCTTGCGAAGACAAAAAAAAAAAAGTTGAGTAGGGTCATTTACTGTCAGCTATAATTGTGATAAAATTTTACAGCCACAAGTGCAATGTGCTTTTCCGCCAGGAAGTGTTGCAGCAATTAAATGGCTGAAATATATGTACGAGACTGGATCATCCAGGAAATGAGGAGACTGAGGATATTAAACATCCATATTTGCAAGCTTCATTTTTAAAGGACTAAAACAACAACATCATTTGAATACAGTTATTATCTCCTGAAAAACAAAAGCAAGAAAGTTTCGAATCCCTCTTCAGTATTCCACTGGGAGTATTCCTCTAAACCAGGGGCGTCAAACCTTTGATCTGTGGGCCACTAAAAGGTTCAATCTGGAGCACCAAAACGCTTTGCAAAGTGTGAAAATTGCAGAAAAGGAGGTCATAATTTAGGGCAATTATGGCTCAAAAGGTAGAGCAGATTGGTGATTTGATGTCCATGCTGTATGTCCAAGTGTCTTTGGAGAAGGTGCAGATCCCTAAAACTGTCTTTGCCTGTTTGAAAGTATTTGTTGTGGGAAAAGTGCTGTGTCTGTGGTATAAGTGCTGTGGGGATGTGTAAATATTGCTCAGTGTAAAAAGTGTAAAAATGCAGTCTGTTTACCATTTTTTTTTTTTTAACTTTTCTGTGTGTTTTAAAAATGCATGAGGTCATGAGATCAGCTATCCAGACTTTTTCATGCGAGCCAGAGAGGTCGGAGTCATTGTCAGTATTCAGGTAGTATTACAGCCTTCTTACTGAAAAAGCCATTACCCATGGCTTGCCATACAACACCGAAGTAAGGTAGTTAAGCCAAGACACAGTGCCAAAGCATTTCTTTGAGTTGCATCAGCAGAGGGTAGTATGGCCGTCGACTGAGTGATTGTGGAAAAACTGAGACTTATTGTTCCAATTGGGCTTACCTTTCTTGAGACATCTCTGGTTAATCATCATCTATTTCAAAAGCAAATAAAACATTAAAGGTGAACGTTTTCAGAATGTTTTTATTAGGTTCTTCTGCAGTGGCTTTACTGTTACGGCTCACTTGAGATCAAACTGGGATGAATTTGACATCCCTCATCTAAACAAATAATACTATATTACTGACTGCTGACGATTGTGTCTATAATTATTTGAAATAATGGCTTATACCTGATGCCCTCCTGTCTCACGGTAACTTAATAAAATATGACAGGGACCCATTGTTGGGTATGCACAGGCTAACACACATATGTATATAAAAAAATTAAATACTATATCTTTAAAAGCTTGACATCTAAACACAAAGTGAATGACTACAGTCATAATTTAGCCGATTTTGCGTTTGTCAGTTATGTAAGAGCAGAAAGATGATATTTCAGATATACTGTAACCATATGTAACATAGCCAGTGTGATGGAAGTACTGGTTTTTATTATTGGAGCTCCTGAAAATTAATGTGTGAGACATTTATTAAACCTGGCTCGCATAAAAGACGTGCCGCTTAGACAAAACATTAGCACAATGATTCATGTGTATGCCAAGAGCTTAATAATCTCTTCTAGATAATCATATAAGGGTATTATTTAACCATGAGCTTAAAGAGGTTAACTTTGATCTTCACGTTCACTCAGTTGAGCTTATCTTTCTTATCGAGATGCAGCACAACATTTGATTTCAGCAGGGACTGTGTTCTCTTTTATGTATTTGCTGTGGTCTCTGAGCACGAGCTACCAACCAAGGAGTATATCGATCACCCCCTACACTATATAAAAGCAGATCTGACCAGATGGTAGTTGGGTTTACAGCAACAGCAAAGTGTTCAAAGCATTACAACAGCCATGCATTGTTTATGGATGTGTAGGCCAACAGATTCTCAAAGTCAGATTATAAAAGTCTGTCAGGGAAGCACAACTTTGCCATTATAGTACACTTTAAAAAGCTGTATTCACCCGAAATCAGTGCATTATTTATGCAAATATAGCCTAATACAACACCACAAACTAGTGTTTATAATACAATTAAAAATAATACTCACAGGCCATACTTACAGAACCAGGCCCAAATTCTTTACACTTTCTAATTCTTTATGATTAGGGGAAAAAAAATCAGATAAGCAGCAGGGAACCTGTTTATTTTCCAAAATGTGGCTAAAACTGTGAAAAATTATTTTAATATTATAATATGATTGTTGCTTGTGCATTTCAAATTATTCTCTAAATCATACTCGTGAAAAGCAGATGAGATACTCGTATTGGGGAAAGTGAAAGAGAGGTGGCAAATGTGCTGCAGTACTCCTGCATTACAATTGATTGGCTGGTTTAACCACCAGTGCTGCTCACTCAAGCTTTAAATAGATGGATAAAACTCTGTGTCGCCCAGCACTCTTTCATTCACTTCTCTTCTCTGCTTTCTCTTTGTCCTCTTCACCCTGTCATCTTCCCTTCTCCTTTGCTCTCTCTTTCTTTTACTTTCCTTAAACTCTGATCCTTATCTCGGCTCTTCTGTCCTCCTCCTTTCTCTTATTCTTCTCCCACTGTACTTTCTTCACCCTTTTTCCCTCTTCCCTTACCTTTCCTTGTTCTGCCTCCATTTTTATGCACTGTTATTCTTGGCCTGTATCTATCAAAAATAGTCAAACGCATCAGCTGAAAACAATATCTCATTCAGACTATCACAGTCTCCATAAAATGACATGTCTTACTGTTTACTGCGTAAAAAGTACATAGTGTGATTTTGAGTGTGCAGGTAAATAAACTCCCTCCCGCCCTCATTTGTATGTGTGTGTCTGTTTTCCAATTTGTCTAAGAATGGAGGTCACCCAGTGATCCCAAATTGTCCTCCAATCCTGTGTTAACCAGGTACCAATCCCCTCTCTCTTTCCTCCATCCTTCCTCTGTCACTTTCTCCTTGTTTCCTTCATCTCTCATTTCCTCGCAGTGGTAATGCCATTTTTCAGCTAAGTGAAATAAGATGGGTTTCTTCCAGCACTGATAGATGGAGGTGAGGACAGGCCCCAAATCAGCAGGCAAAAGAAGCACGCTGCACAACAGGCAGCTATCAGGAGGAAGGTTAACCTTCCTTCTCCCTGCATTCTGGAGATTATGAGAGGGCATGCAGGCTTATAAATGTATTTTTGTCTCCGTGTATGCGTTTCATGCATTGTAAGAAAAAAGTGTGTTGCTCGTTTATGACAGATGTCTACAGGGTACTATGAATCTCTTTCCTTGATACTATCTAAACTTCACCATCTTTTGTGTTTGTTACTGTGAATATGTACTAACCGCATGTTTGCAGTTTATATACGTGGCTGTTTTATTTATTTTCCCAAAAGATTGTTGAGATCGCAGCACCACGTCTGGATCTCTGACCAATTTAATGATGATAAAATATAACGTAAACCGTGGCGCAGTGTGTGATCAGGTCAGAAACTGCTTGATGTTGGCATCAGACACCAGCTGTGGCTCAAACACAACCCATTAGTTTCCTAATGGAGACAAGGCCACTCTTGTTTTATGATGTTAGCAGCCACATGGTAATGACTTGTGCATAATGCAGGGCTTTGATCTATACACTTTTATACTCAGTCTTAATTAACTTACGATTTAAAATAATTTTTTTGTCCACTCACTGCAGGGACAGCATGTGGTCTCTGTATGTGGTTTAAAACCTGCTTCGTCTTTGATCTCATGTTATTAGCTTTGTCTTTTCGGTTGGGTTTGTCTATTTTAAGGGCTTTCATCTTTCTTTTATACATATCTAGTACAGACTATGTAATTGACAGAATTACTATGACCACTAGTCCAGAGTGCAGTGCCTGATGTTGGCCTGTCTCTCTCACTCCATTTGTACTAAAAGCTCTTGTCTCTTTCTTTTACTGCCACTGTCTTTTTCACCTCCCACCCCTCCTATTTTTTTTCCCACTTTTCCTCAGTCTGTCAAATGAAAGTGGGTTTGTGCCGTTAGCCTAGTGTGAAATGACACAATGCTCAGAGTCAATGAGCTGCTTTGATCTTTTGTCATCTTGGACACCAGCCAGCTGTGCCTGGCTGCCACGGCAATAATGTCACACTGGAGATTGATTTGGAGGAAGATGGGGTCGACGCACAGAGAGAATAGTCCTCATTAAGCAGCTCACAACGCAGAAAACTCAACGTTTACTTCATACCTTTTACCATTCTTCTCCTGTCGTTTTCTCCAACTCATTATTTTTCTGCCTGCTTCAGTTAGTAGAACATAAGAGTCTGCCAACTGTAAAACCGAAAGAGCAGCTTGATGTTTTGCTGCATCAGTTTTCAGCTCCAGCACTACATTGTACTGATGCGCCTGTTCTACGTGTTTCTAATAACTTATTTTTGCAGTTCAGAAATGAAGTTTGTTCTTCCTTTCTCGTTTTTAGGCCCAGATGCCACCAAGGATCCGTGTCTGAAGGTGCGCTGTCCTCCTCACAAGATCTGCGTCAGTCATGACTACCAGACGGCCATCTGCACCAATCACAAGCAGCCAGCCCACAGGTAAGAGTCAGTTATAATACTATGCAAAAGCCTTGAGTCATGCTTAATTTCTTTATATTTTACAAGGAAAATGGCTTGAAAGTCAGTATTTAGTATTATTCTTCAGCACAACCTGAACTCTCTTAGGCAAACTTTCTTGTAATTTCTTTCAGTAGTCTTCAGGAATAGTTCTCCAGGCTTCTTGAAGGACATCCAAAGCTCTTCTTTGGATGTTGGCTGCCTTTTGTTCTGTTCTCTGTCAAAATGATCCCACACTGCTTCAATAATGTTGAGGTCCAGGCTCTGGGAAGGCCAATCCATGACTCCATTGCATGGAGCAGTATGAGATGTACTTTTACTACACTGGCATTTTGGGATCATTGTCATTGTCAAAATAAAATAATCTGTTGCCAATCAGACTCTTTCATGGTGATATTAGATGGTGGATCAAAATCTGACTGTAATTTTCTGTGTTCATAATTCCGTCAATTTTGACACAATCCCCAACATCTCCAAATCATGACAGAATCTCTGCCATGTTTTAATATATCAGTAGACAATTACCGTTGTACCTTTCTCATGACTTCATCTTTACATGCTGACAATGGTTTGAACCAAAAATTTCAAATTTGGGTTCATCACTCCATCAGACCTGTTGCTCCTGATTTTCCATTCAGTTCTTGTGTAATGTAGCATACCTCAGCCTTTTCTCCCTGTTTGCCTTCCTTAAGAATGGCTTCTTGACAGCCACGCTTCCACTGAGACCATTTCTGATGAGGCTTCAGTGAACAGTAGCTGGATTAACTGAAGGGCCACTCGGGTCCTGATTGCTGGATTTTTTTCCTGTTTCTAAAGGACAGGACTTTCAGATATTGTTCATCTGCTGCTGATATTTTTTTCAGGCCTGCCATTTCTTCGTTTTGGCTAATAGCTGATTTGAGAATCATCTTGTTGGTACAAAAGAAAACTTTTTTTTCTGTCAAACTTTGTTATCTTTGGCATTTCCATTCAACTAAAGAAATAGGAACAAATTGTGTTTTTGTTTTTTTCAGGACAGGCTGCTGGTAACAAAATGGTTAAAGATACAATTTAAAATCAGTTCTTTGCTAAGTTGTCTGTTTTGTGTAGACACAACACTGGTTCGTCCCTTAAATTAGGTGCTTTTTTATGCTTGAATGATTCATAGGCCTGTGTTAAGTGGTTTAACAAACACAGAAACAAATATACAGCGATAACGATCAGGTATAAGGATTGGACTGAAAATGAGTGAAAAAGCAGCCGTTGTCCGAAGAAAAACTTTGAAAGACCTTCAAAAAGGCCAAGACCACTTCAACAATTACAAGAAAGTCTGGCTCCTTGGAAGAAAATATATAAAAAAAGAGGGGTGTCCAAATACTTTTGAAAAAATACTGTGTATGATATTTTTAACATTTATTAACAATGGACAGCTTGTAAATTACTTATCAGAGTGATATTAAAGTAAAATAAATAAAATCTTATCAAATAAATTTCAAAATCATCATTTGTTAAAAAAATGTGAATATGAATTTGTATGAACATGCAGAATCTGTATGTGACTTGATTTTTTGGTACAAGAAGCTTTCTGGTTTCTTTTTGTAGTCTGCTTCTAATCCAAGTGCTTTTGACAAATGACTTTTTTAAAAAAATTGCAAGTAAATCTAATAAAATCCTAATAGAGAGACCAGCTTGTGAGCTTGTAGCTTTGATGAAAGGGACACAATATGACAACATGAATTTGGCCACAAACAGAAACCATCAAGCAAACTCTGTCGCCGATTTTTAAACACATCAGAATCACATTTATGAACAATTTTAATCAACTTAGAAAAAGTCATGAAGTATCAACATGCTAATACAACGTTAATGCTTTCTGAGTAGTTTCAGAACACTCAGTATCTCTGTGATCCACAAAAGAACAAGAGCGGGAGTAAAGAGTGGAGTTTGGATTAAAAGTTTTTCTATTTAAATCAAATTCTTACCATTTAGGTAAAGTAAACAGCCTTTTAAAGGACTATCCCAGTATCCTTACTACCTGCAAGGCAGTTTCAACAAATTACTGTCTAACAACTCTGCGTCCTTCAGTGACAGACATTCACATACATGTTCCCAACACCAATTAATTTTAATCACACTATCTGTTTGCTCTGTCACCACCCAATTTGTTTGTGTTTTCAGCCATTGCCGGTTTTAAGGGTTTTCAATTTTTCAGTTCAAGAAGCATTTCTTCAAAATGACATCATAATATTTTTCTGTCTCTGTCTTGGGTTTAATTGATTTCCTCAAGTCATTAGCTCCTACGAATCTTGACTAGAATCCTTTCTTTCTCTCCTTTCTGTTGCATTAATTACAACTGCTGTTTTCTCACTAATATGACAGATTATTCACCTGGATTATTCTCTGCATTTTCCAAGTAGCATCATTCACTGAAGCTTTGGACAATGATATGTACATTTTTTTAATCTATGCGACTTAAATTAGTTGCACTAATTAGCATAAAACTGATTCTGTGTCCTCCCACAGGGCAAATCCAAACCGTGTGGCTCTCCAGATATTTGCAAACACATATTGTGTAATAATGTACACAGTGATGCAGTATGTCCTGTTTATCTAGATTTTATTCACTGCTTGAAGTATACTGTGTTCCCTGAACACAGTATACACAAAAACCCTTATGCAAATGAATTTCATTTTCTAAACAGCTGTCACAACACAAAAATCCCAAGCACAGCTTTGTCTTCTTCTTCAAACTGGAAGATTTTACTATAGAATTTTTATAGACTTCTCTTACTAGGTGAAAATATTTAGCTCCAGGCTTGAACATCTACATTAGCAACCAAGTTGCAATTTAAAAACCATCAGTGATAATTTTTTTGCCGCCTCCTTCCTGCTGTGAGCGGTTTGTACTTATGTCAAATCAGACACTTTACAGACTAGAATATCTTGGATACTCTCAGCGGGCGGCTGAAATACAGTGTGCTCGATGAGGGAGACAAAGATCACTTTCTTTTGTCTCTTTGAGGTGGAAATATCTATACTGCCTTGTCTTCTCACAGAATAAATTTAGAGATGGATGAGGGGAAGCATCGGCCTGTTTTAATGCACCTTTGTCTTAATTTAGCTGATGGCAGGAGTTTTTTTTATCGGGGCAGTCTGCATGCCTGCTTTGCTGTGGTAGCAGCAACTGTTGCTCAGTCTGTGTGCGTCAATCTTGTATAGAGGTTGTTGCTGGATTTGAATGCTGTAGTTTTATAGAGCTAAGATGTCGCCCAAATGTTGAGCTCTTAACATGATTTTAAAATGTATTAGAATTCAGTATACATGCTGTTTACTGTGTAGAAAGAAATGAGGGGTGGCTTAAGACTTTTTTTTAATCCTTTGACCTTTAGATAGTTAACTTATGGATGGAGTAATGGTGCTGTATTTATATAAAAATTAAATGTAGTGGATGAATAGTTGCATGTTTAACCATATTTTCTGATCATTTTTTAATCAATTGTTTGTTTGTTTTTGTTTTTGTAATATGTGTCAGTATGTTTGCTCAAGATATTTTACTCATGAGCAAGTCCCAGGACTGCAAAATTTATCAAACATTTATTTATTTACTCCATATGGTGGGTTTTTTTTGGGGGGTGAATGGATGTTTTGCTCTTTTTTTGTTCTTAAATGTAAGTGTGTGAGATATTCATTTGGTCAGATGTTCTCCAAATTAAGAAAAATTACCAAAATTTACAGAATTTTCAAGACTCTCTTCAGCTTTATTATCAGTTTGATGGATCAGGAGGCAGCCGGGTGTTCAATGAGAGCACTTAGAGAGAACCTGCTGCAAGATTTGGATCAAACATAATTACACTGGTTATTGAAAAGGACTTCTCTGAACAATCAGAATCTGCTTCCTCTGACACTGAAAAAAGAAAAAAAAAAGAATTACAATCATTATAATAATTTCCCCCCTGCACGTAAGTGTTGTTTTGCATTATTCTTTATGTACTGCTAAGACTTTGGCTTCTGACTCTGTGTTATCACAGTATTTTCCCCTATGTGCAGAAGACCTTCTCTTTGTTTTTCTGAGAAATGTCAAAAGTCAGAGACATAACTGTCCAAAACATTGTTTTCACTGTTTTTCTCTTCCCCAGTGTGAAACCCAGGAAAGGCAGTGCAGGCCACAAGCATAGGCTTGAAGCTGGTACTCATGGGAAATGCAGGCTCTGCTCAGCCCTCCAGTCAACACCTGTATGTGGCTCTGACGGGCACACTTACTCCTCCAAGGTGAGACATCACTCTGTGAACATCATTGGAATATAAGCATCAATAGTTTTGATGCTCATAGTGTGTGTGTGTGTGTGTGTGTGTGTGTGTGTGTGTGTGTGTGTGTGTGTGTGTGTGTGTGTGTGTGTGTGTGTGTGTGTGTGTGTGTGTGTGTGTGTGTGTGTGTGTGTGTGTGTGTGTATTTGTGTGTGTTTGTGTGTGTGTGTGTGTGTGTGTGTGTGTGTGTGTGTGTGTGTGTGTGTGTGTGTGTGCGTGTGTGTGTGTGTGTGTATGTGAG
>VUQM01092526.1:0-10142 GCA_015108615.1 Australoheros scitulus
CTCTGTGTGAACACACACACACACACACACACACACACACACACACACACACACACACACACACACACACACACACACACAAACATTTCTTTTTCTATTGACTTTACAACTTCTCTCAAAAGCTCATCTGTAAAAAATCCAGAGACTTCACTTCAGGATTGTTTATTTGTGCACCTCTTGCTTTGTCTGCATCCTTCCTGTTTGCAGATGTGCATTTATCATAGATCTCATCAGCTGTGCTACTGTGTCAAAGCTGAGACTATTTAACTTATTTTCCATTGTGGGGAAGAAGAAACTGCAGCAAGTCATTTGTACAAAAGGGACACATGGTGAGTGAGTTTGGTACGGCCAAAATAAGCTGTTCCTCTATGGCATGTACCCAGTTCATACATTTTGGCACTCTCTAAATCACTATGTAGGGCAAAATGTAATGCTGTGATTTTTCATTAGCTTAGAGAAAGAAGAGTAGAAAATTCCTCAGGAGCACCCATCCATTCATCCATCCATCCATTTTCTTCTGCTTATCTGGGGCCAGGTCGCAGGGGCAGCAGCCTAAGCAGAGAAGCCCAGGCCTCCCTCTCCCCAGCCAACCTCCACTAGTTCATCCAGGGGGACCTCAAGGCGTTCCCAGACCTATAATCTCTCCAGTGTGTCCTGGGTCTGGCCCAGGGCCTTCTGCCTGTAGGACATGCCCAGAACAACTCACCGAGGAGGTTCCCAGGAGGCATCATAGTAAGATGCCCGTCCTCTGGAGCACCAGTTTAAAATTTTTCTGGGCTTCCACTCTGTGACAGTATTGCTTGGAAAAAGCAATGGCTACTTCAGGGCCAGATTTATTTACTTTGAATAACTAATTTTAACCTTTCAACTCTATCAAAGAACCCTGAACCTGATTATAATACATCATCTGGTTCAAGCTTGTGCATTCATCACAGTGTTACCAAGCTGAGATTCTTCAGCTTTTTTAAAGACATTACAAAGTTTTCCCACCCATAGATTTTACTTGGGCCAGCTGCCTTAGGATGTATTAAGAGCCACATAGTGACATTTGGCACTATATTCAGCATCCCTGGTACAATGTATCCACTATCCTTCCTTTATGTGTGTCCTAACCATCTCCAAATCATCTCCCTTGCTTCTCTAAATTTGTCTCCAAACTGTTCAACCTGAGATATCCCTCTGATTTCTAATCTTGTTCATCCTGGTCACTCACAATGAAAATTGTTGCATCATCAACTCTGTCACCTCCACCTCTGCCTCCTGTCTTTTTGTCAGTGCCATCATTCCCAAACCATACATCATGGCAGGTCTCATTACAGTCCTCCCAACCTTCCCCTTCACTCTTCCTCCTATCCTTCTATCACAAATAACCCCTGGCACTTGCCTCCACCCACTTCACCCTGCCTGCACTCCCTTCTTCACCTCTCTTGTGTACTGTTCATTGCTTTGGATGTTGACCTCAGGTATTTAACACTGTGCAAAAGCTGCAGTCAATCTAAAATCTACCCAAATAATAAGCCATGGTTTACTAACGCAGTTAAATCCACATTTCAAAGAAAGAGAGCTGCAACAGAGCTGCAGGCAACCACCACAGAGGTGAAAGGAGTAATCTTAAAGGTCTACAAATCAGCTTCAAAGAAAATAGAAAATATAGAAGAAAAATTGTAGGCCTCTAGAATGCAAAGACTGGCAATTGTGGCATTTTGGAGGTTTTAAATTCAAATTTTCCAATGCTCTAAACTGCTCTTATAATTGTTTTTATATGTGATTTTAGCAAGGACATTCAGGAACTGAGCCACACTTTAAGGAACAGTCAGCATTTTATGATTAACAAAATGAGGTTGTAAAGTAAATACGAGTCATGGACCAGACATTTTTAATGAAAATCTCTGAAAAACATGTGTGGGCAGAGATGTTGCAGAACACTGAGCAGGTGTTGGATGCTCTACAGTTCGCACATACACACTCTTCCTAACTTGCTCTTTAAACACTTGGAAGGAGAGGGCTGTCAGGCCGGACTCCGATTTCTCGATTCTTTCTTTTAACCACATTTTTTTAATCCACAGCCTTTTAGATCACTTTGGGTTCATCAATAATCTTCCTGGCTGGATTCTGAACTTCCTGGCAGGACACAGCAAGTTAGAGTAAACTCTATCTGACCAACTCATATCATCCACTGGTTCACCACAAGAGTGCGTCCTGTCTCCCTTACTGTTTATTCTGTACACAAACATGTGTCGGAGCATGGTAGAACCAGATTAAAGTATGCATATGACACGGTCGTTGTCGGCCTTTTGTATGGCAAAGAAACCTGCAATGACCCTGTTGTTGAGCACTTTGTCAGGTGGTGTGAAGAGTCCAGCTCAACATATCAAAAACTGAGGGCAAAATTCCAGCACACTTGATGCCACAAACATTAAGGATCAATTCAACATCAGCCCTTTGATTTTCAGCTTGAAACTCATGATCCAATCTGACGCTCTCTTCACCGCCACAATTCTATTCATTTACGCTTCCATCAAGATTACACCGACTTCATTTCTGTTCTGATCTAAACCATAGTAGAACAGCTTGAATCCACCTCCAGTGCCCCTGGCCTTGCTTCCCTTCCACCTCGTCTCCTCCACACACAATGTGCCTTCCTTCTCCTCATTATCTCAGCCAGATTGTTTATTTTACTCACACAGAATATACTGTTATTAGCTAAATATTTTCATTCTGGTCTGCTACAAAAATGTTTCTTTTTTAATATTTATAAGTAAAATTAAGTGAAGATCTGTACAGTAAAATGCCTTGTTAAGTCCAGTTCGAGTTGTAATCAAGTTGTATAGATTATCCACTTTCAAATTAGAAAATGCAAATATGAAACGTGGAGATTTACCCTCAGACGTGGCATCCAGTAGAAGTTTTTCTGCACGAGGAGCTTGCGGTGTGTCTGCCCTGAACAAGTAACGAGTGACGGGAGGCTGCAGGCCCTCCTGACCGCTTGTCACCTCTGCCAGTTCACAGAATAAAGTCACTCTTTCCTGCAGGAGCTCCAGCATTTCCTGGTCCTTGTGCTGGAGGTCAGCTGTTGGTGATGGGTGACAATCAGTCATCAATCTAACACAGATGTAAAAAAAAAAAATCAAATCCCGCCTATGCAGAAGTCTCCCATGTATGCTTCCACATGAAAAACAGACACATTTTTGTGTTTAAAGTGTCGATCCTCCACTCTCCACTTGACAAAAATGTATTTTTTTTTATAACTGCATCATTTTAAACTCATTTAAGTTTAATATCTTTTCAATTCAATTTTCAGTTCAATTCTATTAATTTAGTACAAGTTCAAAACCACAGTTATCTCAAGGCTCTTTATACTTTATGATAAAGATGCTGCAATATTTTGAGGGATAACTCTGGTGATCCTGAATGAGGAAGCATGTGGTCTTTGCAGGAAGAACTCCCTTTAACAAGAAGAGACCTCTGGTACAACCAGGCTCACGGCAGGGACGTCCTGTACTGCAACTGACTTGGGGTCACGTTTTGTGGAGCTGTGATTGTGGAGAAGAAATGTTCAGCGCAACAGAACTTAATTAAACTCTGGATTTAACATGAAGCCAGTGAAGAGAAATGAATTTGGGAGAATTAGGATCTCTCTCTCTAATCCATAATAGTACTCTCACTGCAGCATTTTAGATAGGAAACATGCGTAATGTGGAAAGCACAGTTACTCATAGAATTCCACGACTAACTTTGTGTGTCAGGAAAACTAAATTACATTAAGAAACTGGAATCGATCACATGGTATTCTGCTGTAAAATTCTGGGATCAAAGATTTGGAATTCTGCACTGAGGTCTTGTAGGATAAACACAAAGATGAGGCCATAGACTGAAGTCCTGAGAAAATCAGTAACCTTCACTAGTGCTGCGAGAAACTCTAAATCCTGACTGAAACTCTATAAATAAACCATTCCCCCACAAATGATCATGTGGCTGATTTGCAATGACTCATGATACTTTCTGGAATAAGAGGAAGGCTGGAACTCTGAAACACCTGGATTCAGTAGAGACTTTCTAAGTACAGTACCTGTTTATTTACAGCTATCTTACGTAGCCTGTTACTTTGACCATAATTGCTTTGTTCCCACTGATTTTACTGATTACTGTCATTCTGAATTTGTGCTCAGCTGTTTTCTTGTAGAAAAGTATTTACTGTGGGGTAATAATGCCACGCTTGATAGCAATGGGATGTCAGAAGAGGCAAATAATTCATGAAGTTACCACAGATGTGCAACCTGAGCAAACTGCACATAATCCCAGTGTGGCATCATTACTGATGCTGCTGCTGCTGCTGCTGTTTGATAAAGTCAAAGAAAGGAATTTTAAATTCAAGCGTAAAACAGAATCGAAAAGCATATTTCAGGATTTGTATCCAAGTATGCAGTGTCTGAAAGCGCATGGTTTGGATATCAATGTGGAATTTTGTTCTGGTGGGTTTGACCCAGTTGAACCCCTGGAAACTTTCAAATAACCATTTAAAATGTGAAAGAAGAGCTGGTTATTCATCCTTTTTGGTAGAGCATAGGTAGGCAGTTCTACCCTCAAGCTGTCCACTAAAGTAAAGAAGACTTCTGAAATGTAGGTACTTCACTTGTATTGATTTTGAGAATGTCGCCTTTTCCTGATTCCCAGCTATTTTAAATGTGGATGTAATTCAGTTAATCATTTTCTCCTGACCTTTGAGTCGCCTCAGATGAGCCTTGTGTTCAGACTCTATAATGGGGAACTCCTCTCTTGATGGACACCTGAACACACAAAATCCAGACCACACAAATCGTGTTATGTTTAGTACTTGTTAATCAATAAATTAGTAGGCAAATTTACCACAACAATGATACAGATGGAAACGTGTGTTTTATTACAACGTGGGTCTCATTTTTGACCCAAGGTTTATAATGTTATCTATGTAATTAACTTTTTCTTTATATTTTCCACACTGTAGAAATGAGACCCAAGTTGCAATAAACCCCACTTTCTTCCAACATATAGATTAAAAAGTGATGGAAAGCTTTTGTATGTGTTGTATGTGCATTTACCCACTTGCTGACAGTGTGCTGGATGTGGCGTATCCAGAGGTTCTTGTCTTCCTTGGAGGCAGCGTAAAACTCATACATCTCAGGAGGGGAGGAGTCACTGATGAGAAACATGCCTCGTTCATGATTGGCTATATCCCTCACTATTAGGTTCTGAAGGGACAGTACTGGAGGCTTGTCCTAAACCATGCACAGTAGATGTATTTTGGAGAAATAATGAGAGAAAGACAAAATGGTGAGAGAAAAACATACTTGGTTTTTTTCCCCTTGTTCCTCTTTTATATTTTTTTAAATAAACAATTTAGCCAATCATTTCTCTCCCGTGGTTTACCCTGCACTGACATATGGTACGGAGAGTTTAATGGTTAACTAAAGCAGGGCATCTACAGCTATTTGGCTGCCAGTTAGCCCCATCACCGTGCTTTCTCTTTTTCTTGCTTCTTTCCTTCTTTGTCATCTGCTTCATCCCTGTCTTTACATTATGTAAAGTAAATGCCAGCAGAGGTAAAAAATAAATAAATAAATAAATAATCAAATAAATAAACATTTCCACTCATCTACTGAAAAAATAATAAATTACTGGAATTAGTTTGCTTTCATTAATGTGTGGTTGAGTACATTTTCTTACCATAGATGAAAAGATGTACCTCTGGTCTTTCTCCTGCAGAAACACTAGGATGTCAGACATCAGCAAGACCTGCATATCTACACAAACACACACAAACGGACAAAATTAATGAAAGAACATTCTGGGTTTGAATCCTCCACCGTACCCGGGTGATTCTAAATTGGCTGTGGGTGTAAATGTTTGTCTGACGACCCTGGAAACATGCCCACAGCATACACCCTCTCACCCCCACTTTTACACCTACGCCTGAGGCCAGTTTAAAATCCATTTGGAGTGTGGGAGATAACCAAAATCTGTAGGAATCCCATGCAGGCACAAAACATGCAAACTCCATAGAGAAAGGTTTCACCACCCCAGCAGGTTCAAGCCAAGAACCTTCAAACCAACAATAAGTAATTAAATTAAATGTGAAAAACACAGAATGGTAACAGGGAGTTTAGGTTGAAGCTTTAGACTCAAATAGCCTTTCTCCAAGAGACATCTGAATGATCAAGAAGAAAAAAAATATCATCGAGAATGGGTTGGCCAGATTTTATTCTCATCACACTTAACAAATAAGAGAAGTGTGAGAATTCTTCAGCATAAATTCTCCCATTTACTGCCTCTTTTAGAGACACTGTAGACAGACTTGTCCTGGATAACGGGGTGCTACATGGTGGAGATATTTTATTAGGAAATGTTTATGCCCCTAATACCCAGCATGAAGTTTTCTGTGCAGCTATACAGGATGAGAATAAACAAAGACAAACTAATAATTGTCAAATCAAACAGAGCTTCAAAATACTCTGTGCTAAGCTGCACAGCTCAGAGACTGGTATGAAGAGACTGGGCACAGGTGGCTTTCTGGAGCACCTGTGTATCCCACAGTTATGATCTTAGAATCCCCTATCTCCATATTAGAAATAGATAAACCCATGTCTGCACTTCAGTCAGAGCAATATCCCAGAGCAGATGGCTTCCCAGTTTTTTTAATGAAGGGGAAAATTAATCATTTGTTATTAAAAATCATTCCAACATCAGACCCTGAATCTATGTACAAAGCCAGTATAACAATACCGAGCTATCCTCTATTCAGCCCTTTCACTGGGCTCCATCAGGGTTTAAACTCATCCCCCAAATGAATCAGTTATAAACATTAAGATCCTTTTTTTAAAATCTCAAAGAAACGTTAACGACATGGAGAAACCTCGTCGAGATGACAGTCCTTCCAAAAATGTTATATACCACATTGTGTAAACTGTACACTGTTTGTAAATCTAAATGCAAATGACAGCAGAACCACCATTAAAGCAATGTCAGACTTTATCTGGAATGGTAGAAAACATAAGGTTAAAATAGCAATATTACAGTTTCCAAAAGAGCGAGGTGGGTGGTGCTTACTAAATACAGAATACTGGATGCTGGGTGAATTAATGTTTAGACTTCCTTCTATGTATGTATATTTTGTATAGCCTGTTGTTTTAAATGTGCTATAGAAATAAACTGTGACTTGACTTGATGCCACCGATATGGACCAAAATCTCTGAGGAATCTTTCAAGCACCTTGTGCCCAGTTCTGAAAGGGGTTCCAACCGGGTAGTGAGTTTATGTCAGCAATATTAACTTATCTCAACTTATCTTAGCCAACAGTCATCATCCGCCTATTATGTTCATTTTATTAAATATTAAATATTGTGTACCTTTAAGCCGTGATCCTGGAGTTTTCCATAAAAGAGTCCCTTCATGGACAAGTCTCCTTCGGAGCAACTCTCCAGCCTTAAATATTCCCCCATCTCTTACTATGGCCTCAGCCCGTGGGTCAAGCTTGGCATGGATTTCTTGAAGCCGCTGTATTTTCTCCAGATCTTCCATCTGCCAACAGGAATTTTATCTTACATTTTCAGGGTGTAATAATTATTCACTAATGTAGGTATTTATTATCCATGAACCAACAAACTAATTTGATTCCAGTGAAATTGAATTTACCATGACACACTGCAAACAGCTTCTTTCTTTCTTTCTTTCTTTCTTTCTTTCTTGAACCAGATATCCATGGACATTTTTGGGCTCATACACCCATGAAAATCATGAATGCTATGAAAATAATACTGAATTGGCAGCATACACAGTATAAACTACTACACTAATCCAGCATAAAATTATGACCATCTGCCCAATATTGTGTTGGTCCCTCCTGATCCATGGAGGCATATACTCCACTGATGTTGCCCTGCGGTTGTGCTGTGGTATCTGCACCATGGTGTTAGCAGCAGATCCTTTAAGTCTTATAAGTTGTGAGGTGGGGCCTCCATGGATTGGACATGTTTGCCCAGCACATCCCACAGATGCACAGATGATTGAGCTCTGGTGAATTTGGAAGCCAAGTCAACACCTCAAATTCTTTCTGTGCTCCTCAAACCATTCCTGAACCATTTTGTCTTTGTGGCAGAGTGCATTATCCTGCTAAAAGAGGCCACAGCCATCAGGGAATACCGTTTCCATGAAAGGATGTAGATGATCTGCAACAATGCTTAGGTAGGTGGAACGTGTCAAAGTAACAGTCACGTGGATGGCAGGACTCAAGGTTTCCCAGCAGAACATTGTCCAAAGCATCACCGTCAGCTTGCTTTCTTCCCATAGTGGATCCTGGTGCCAGGTGTTCCCCAGTTTAGTGACACATGCACCTGGCTGTCCATGTGCTGTCAAATAAAATGTGATTCATCAGACCAGGCCACCTTCTTCAATTGCTCCGTGATCCAAGTTTGAGGCAGTGGCCGTTGTTGACGCCGTGGACAGTGGTTTGTATGGGCACCCTGACTGGTCTGTGGCTGTGCAGCCCCATACACAATAAAGTGCGATGCACTGTGTATTATGACACATTTCTATCAGAACCAGCATCAACTTTTTTTAGTAATTTGAGCTACAGTAGCTTGTCTGTCAGATCAGACCACACGGGTCAGCCTTCACTCCCCACATGCATCAGTGAGCCTTAACCACTCATGAACCTGTCGCTGGCTCACCACTACTCCTTCCTTGGACCATTTTTGATAGATACTGACCGCTGCAGACTGGGAACACCCCACAACAGCTGCAGTTTTGGAGATGCTCTGATACAGTCGTCTAGCCATCACAGTTCTCTGTCAAATTCACTTAAAACCTCACATTTGCCCATTTTTCCTGCTTCTAACACATCAACTTAAAGCACAAAATGTTCATTTTCTCTGTAACATATCCCACCCACTAAAAGGTGCTGTCATGAAGAGATGATCTCTGTTATCCACTCCACCTCTCAGTGGTCATAATATTATGCTTGATCAGTGTATAATCATAATATAGTATGCTAATGAGCAATAGCAACAGTGGGTCACAAAAATGACAGCATTGCATAAAACTAACTAATATCAAGATGATAAGAGAGCAACCAAACTTTTACTGACTGTCATTAAATTGTTTCACTGTTAACCTGCTCAACAATAAAAACATTTATTTGAATATTCAGACAGCAGCAACAGTAAACAGTAATGACAATGATGGTAGTAAGAGAAGTAACCGAAGGGTTAAACTTGAACAGATCACAGTTTGGGGAAGAAGATAGACGAAGAACAGAAGTAAGTTTGAGAAATGAACAAAAATGTCATTTGAAGTCATCTTTAACAGAACTCAACACATGTGGAAGTTTAGTCACTGAAAACCCAGCTTTCAGACTGAGCAGTGAAATTGTCACTTGACCTATAAATGCTAAAACTGTTCTGTTGAGTTCTGTTGAGCATAAGAGATGCAAGTTGTTCACTTTTCAGCTGCGGTAGGACAGCTGGGAACAGCTCAAATGTGCGCACCCCGGTGCACAGTTTAAACTGCGAGAAAAATTCTGAGATCCAAAGAAGTAATAATGAGACTGTCATTTAAAGACTAGCTGATGTTTCACCCTGAGAGTGTAAGAGATATAAAAAGGAATGAGCAAATTGAAGAGAATGTATTGCACACAGTAGTATTTCAGTACCTGTTGGTCTATTGAACTAAGAAGTTCTCTGACCATCAAGAGAGCCTGGGCCAGAGAGGAGGCTTCTTCTTCATCATCTAGATAGATAGGAAAGAGGATATTTGAGGCTGTACAAGAATCTAAGGTACCAATCATAATGTAGACATTATTATTAAGCATCATTTAGGTAATTGCAGACAGACCTTTAAAGAGAACCTTTTATATATCTTACTCTAAAAGAAACAGACAACAAATTAGCTTCTAATTTTATTCTATCAGTTGATCGGTATCCTTACTATACTGTGGTATAGTAAGAGCTTTTCTGTGTAGAAAAAACAAAATTGTTTTCTTTATGGTGCTAAGATGTGAAAACAAACAAAAAGATCCTGTAAGTTTAAAGCCGCAGTCATTTTCCTGTGGTCCATGTTTTCTCTACAGGGTCTAATTTGTGCCTGCTTTGTTGTGTGGAAGTAGAAATGTA
>VUQM01092529.1:2285-15021 GCA_015108615.1 Australoheros scitulus
CTCACTTATTTAAAGTTCAGCAGGTCCACTCAGTGGCTCCGGTCGGATGACTTTCAGTTGTTTTATCATCTGAGTGACCCGCCGTCCTCGAAGCTTTAAAGAACTCAGAGTTGCCTCACCGAAAGCCTGTGTGTTAAATCACAGACTTTCACTGCAGAGTGTCCTTTCTACACTTTCTGCTTCTCTTAAACCAGTTTGCACACTCATCCTGCCTTCAGGTGACGCAGATTTAACATCAACACGAGTGTCATTAATTCTTCTTCCTGACCTGATTTTGTGCTTGTGAAATAAAGAACTTCAAACCCTGCATTTATTTTTTGCAAACATGTGAAGTTCAAAGTATTTGAGAATGTTTAAATAAAATTTGTGCTCAAATTACATGAACAGGCAGCACAGAGACAAAATAAACACTGTGAACATTTTGTTTTAAAGCAGTGAATGTGCACGCACACGTTTTTTTCCTTAAACTTTAAGACATTCTCAAATATTTTAAACAAAACTAAAATCTTTTTATGCAGGTGTTTCTACAAAAATCCAGATTATTTTTTAATATTTAGATTTGTTACTTTTTCCCACCTTTTTTTCATTCCACTAGCATCTCCTGATGTGAGCTAAACAAAAGGAAAAAAATAGATTAGAGATTTTATGTAGATTTTAGATCTGTATTTCATTAAGATAAATATTAAAATGAGGAAATTAAAGAACAAAAAAAGCATGATTGATTTTTTTCTTTATGGGACTGTTTTTTGGCACTATGCATCCTCGGTACCAACAGGCTCCCAACTTGGTTATCGACACCATGATGTGACGTCGTCTCGTAACTTGAAGGCAGTTCAACTGAAACTGTGTTTAAAGGCAGTTTCAGTTCAGTCGATTCTGGTTCTCCTGCTGAGCCTGAAGCAGAGGATTTGGTAGAAAAGACACTCGTGTTACAACGTTCGCGTCGAGTGGTTTGGTTGTGTTGATGCTTACAGAAACATTTAGAGGAGAGCATTCGCTCGGTCCTGTGGACCGTGGTGTTCATGTTCATGTCCTTGCGGTCCGACCCAGAACCCCAAACTGGAAGACTTTCTCAGAGGCAGTTCACAGTGGACTGTGATTGGTTCACTACTTTCTAACCTTGAGTCCATTTATTTGTTTTCACCAAAAATACAAAATTCAACAAGATGAATCTCAGTAAGCAACAACAAGGGTTAACCTTTGTAACCACGCCCACCTGGACCCCGCCTCCTTTCAGCTTCCACCTTCATCATATTTATCTGAATTCAGCGGAGCGTGAAGTGTGATTATTCTTCATCCACAGATAACTGTGGGGTTTTTTTTTTACATGTTATTTCTGCAGTTTCCATTCGGCTGATGGGAGCAGACCGAGGTTCCCAAAAACAAACAAACCTGCGCTGCATTCAAAGTACAAACTAACCACCCATCTGCAGGCTGAGCTCAGCTCTGGGTGTGTTGACACGTTTTAAGATGTGTGCATCTGTTTTTTTAATTTTATTACAATATTTCTGCAATGTTGGGAAGAAAATTCACATCATTTGGACTCATTCCAGTCTTTAGACTTCCAAGTGATTATAATACAGTTTCCTCTGCTAAGGAGGTCATGTGATTGGATCAGTTTGTCTGTTTGTCAGAAGGAATACTCAAAAAGTTAGCATCAGTTTAGGTGCCTTATATTGCAATACTGTGACGTATTTAACAATCCTAAACCCCAAGTCCCCTAGGAGCAATTTCAGGTTTGGTCCAACTCAGTAAGGGTTAACATTTAGAGTCAATCTGGATGTGGAACCAGGAATTTTTAAGGCTTTTTTACCTTGTAGACGGGATTTTCAGCCTTAGCAGATGTATTCAGTCTCTGACCTTCACGACCTTTAACTCAAAAATATCTTATGGTGACAGAACGTTCTCAAGATTGTTCAGTGTCAAAAATCTGAGTGAACATGATAAAACTGGCGAGTTTGATCTGAACTTACAGAATCACAGCATGAGCTGCAGAGACAGGATCGCAGGACTAATGGCATTAATGGCTTTCCGTACATCCTGCAGTTCTGATTATTTTCTCCTGCTGAGAAAAGTGAAGGCAGTGATAGAACTTCTGGAGGAAGAAGGATGAGTTTAATGGCGACTGGTTTTATTTTTTCTTCTGTTTTTCTTTTTTGGGAAACTCGGCCAGGAACTTGGGAGAGAAGTAAAGGGTCTGAGTGAGAGAAAAGGGAAAGTCTGAAAGGCTAGAGAGGGCAGTGCAGCAACTCAGGCTGAGCGTCTGAACTTTACGCTCTGGAAAGGAAAAGTTATTTGTTGTTATACACCAATGCAAGTACATTCCTGTAGGAGGGAAAAATACTTGGAATGGACAAAAAAGAACAAAACGTCTTCCAAATTTCCAAATCCTGAGCATCTCTGTGCCCTTTCTTGAATTCTTGACTTTTATTTTGTAAGACAACAGGAAGTCATTTCCTTTCAGGTGTGTGAAGTTCAGATGAGGTTGGAGTAAAACAGTTTCAGGGCAGTGCTCTTTGTCTAAACAAAGTGCGGCAGTGTCAGAAATGCTACCAAATCCCCCCCCCCCCATCAGCCGACACCTGAATGCATCACGGTGGAGAGAGTGAGAGCGAGGAGAGCGTGGCAACGTCTGACATGTTATCCAAAAAAATTTGGATTAAATTATTTGTATTCATGCGGCTATTTAGTGAAAAACAGTTTGGATATCTGTCAATTAAAGTAACCGATCAATAACTGATAATCAGCTGTCTCTGTCTGCTCCTTCAATTTCATCTTTTCCTTAAAGTTAAATTTACAAATTAAATTTTCTTCCACAATAAAAAAAAGAACCCATCATGAAGCGCTGCACACGTCAACATTTAAAAAAAAAAAAATGAACCAATCAGAGCCCAACGTGCCAGTCTCCATCAAAACCAAACATACAATCGTGCTAATAAAGGACAGTGTGTCAGTTTTAGGCTGCTGAGCGCATGCTGTGGGATTTTAACCCCTTAAATCCTCCCTGTGTCACACCGCGCAGAGCTCCAACACGCCTGCACAAGGCAGGTAAGAGAGTCTGCTCATCCTTCAGGTTCAGTCCTGTTCAGACCAGATCAGAGTTACACAACTTGGCTGTTAGTGTCTCAATAAATCATTTAAATCCCCCCCGTGTCTGCGGGGGTATCACACAGAAAATACATCATGCAATATTTCTTCTAACAGCGAGAAACCCAAAATCTTCTCAAGTGATCAGACCCTGAATGCAGCACAGAGACTGAGCTGCAATCAGTTTTTTTATTTCCTGTTTGGACTTCACATTCCTGCTGATCTCTTTTTAAAGTCATCAGTTTTCACTTTCAGACAAACTTCTGCCATTCACGTCTATGAAAATCATCTCAGTCAGGATTACACTCTCATGTTCTCTCACAGGGTCTTCGAAGACCATGAACCGTCAGTGAAGGATCCTTCACTGACGGTTCATGTGTTCAAATTCCTGGTTTACTATTTTTGCCCTGGATTTTGCCTCACAGGCTGCTGGATAGATGCAGCCACCAAGACATCACCCACTGGTTTCTGGACCCACTGGATGAACTTTGGCCACCACCATAATAGTCGTGACATCCAAATAAAATCCCAGAATTTCACTCACCAAAACTGGAGCTCAGTCTTCTTGGACGGTCTGTTTGTGTACAGTAAAGTGCACAGCAGCCTAAAAAAACGCTCCAACAGCACAAACACAGCCCATAGGTCCAGTTCAGGGACTCCAGTTAGCTGACGTGAAGCCTAGTAGACAGCTGGCAGCTACAGCCGCCTGTCAGTCAAAGAGGCCACACCCCTTATTATTTTCTCCCCAATGATTACTTGATTGTGTTTTGGGATGTTCAAAGTCACCCCATTATTTAGCTCTGGGAGTGCAAATCTCGGCCAAGGCAGCTCCCTCTCTGGGCACGATTTGCTTTTAAGTATTTTAACCTCTTAACTGGCAGCAAAAAAAATCACCTGAAAAAAACTACATAACACCCTCTAGTTATTATTGGCTCTGAACAACCCATTTCATAGCCTATTAACTGACAGAGTCTGGTCCGCGGCCGAATTTAGTGCATTTATATGGCAAGCTAGACCCGCCCATTTTGATTGACACCTCATTCGGCCAATCATGTTAAGAAATTGGTTTCTCAGAGCCAATGATAATCAGAGGGCGTCACGTAGCTTTGTCAGGTGGTTTAGTGCAGCTAGTTACATGATTGGCCGAATGAGGTGTCAATAAAAATGGGAGGGTCTAGCCTGCCATATAATGGGGACTACAAACAGCCCGTCACCGGGCCCTGGCCAGTTAAAGGGGTTAACAGGTTTTGGTTATTTGCTCTGTTGAAACCCGTTTTAATATACTGGACAGAATTTTGAGTATAATTATATTTTTATTTATGTGGATTCATTCTTTCTCTTGGCAATACTTTCTTTAAAGATATAACACATTTGGGGGTCAGCTTGAAAGAAAGACAGATGTGAAATGTAAAAGTGAGGTCAGAGGTCAAAGCTGACACGTGTTCAAATTCGCAGGCCAAGGCCTATGAAGACCGGGACGATCTGTCCTTCGTATCTGCATCACCTGCTATTCCCGCCCTTACGCTCTTGTTGCCTAGCAACCGTGAAGGCGCGAAGCACAGCTGTGGGAAAGAAGCTGCTCAAATGCATCACAAACTTTGTTTGTTTGTTTGTTTGTTTATTCCTGGAGGAACTGTGCTGTCGTCACTGGTACATCAGGGAATAAAGATGATGAATTTCCAAATATACTGACAGCTCTTCAGTGAGACATTAAAGTCACGCATGCAAATTCTATCAAAATCACAACCTCCTCAGCGGAGATAATAATTTGTTCATGGACAAAATCAGGGAGCACACCATCTGTTCAGACCTGTTGTAATAGCGGCCATGCTCTTATTTAGACAGGGTTCTTGTTGTTTCGATTCTTAGGCTACAGTCAGACACTGGGTGAGTATTGAGGCTGTATACAGCTGCCTCTACAAGCCTCTTGGCAACCCACCTTCACCCCAGCTCTTCTTTGTCATGCTATTTCTGACTTTATCAGTATCATGTCTGTCACTGATGCCTGACCTGTGAGGGAGTCTTGGTGCTGCTGCTCTTCCAGAATATAAAATCCTGCAGATGGAATAAGAATCCTATTGTGTCTAAAGTGGTCCGGACAGAAAACTAGTTTAGCATGGTTTAGGGTTAGTTTGAGCGCCTACTGTGACTTAGAGCTCAGAGGGTTAACGAAGACAGAACTTAGGGCTGAAAAGTCAAAGCTTTTTTCATAGCCTCAAACCTTCATGTTTGGGTTTAGTTGGTTTTCATTGACGTGAAGTGAAAGCAGTTTCTATCTGGAAGAAAACTGATCTGTAAACTGCTGAGTGATTTTAATAAGCAGGAAAGCGGAGCTCACGTGAACATCACCTGCAGCGACCACACTGTACTGATCCTCTCAGGCGTACAGTCACAAACTTGAACCTGGTCACCTGACTGACCTCTGTCACGGGAAGCAGTTCGGTCCGCACAGAGCGGGAAGTCCTTCCGTATTCATTCCTTGAGTCGGCGGCAGTGTCTGCAACAAAAAACCCACAAAGACTCCCCAACCTGAAAACACAACGTAACACACATAAAGATGTGGCAGCTGAAGAAGACAAAACAGAAAATGTCTTCCTTCCAACTGGACAGAACATCACGCAGAAGAAGAAGAAGAAGCAGCGCGGCGTGTCAAAAGTGCGAAAGTCTTTGCATTCAATAAGAAATTAAAGGAAATGAAGTTTCTACATGGCTTAAAGCTTCGGAGTTCTCAGCGCTCGCTCGACTCGGAAAAACATTTTGTCATCATGACAGAAATGATGATGATGATTACAATGTGGCGATGAAGAGTAGGTGTGCTAGCCTCTCGGCGCCATTTCAGCAGGGCTTTTTGCATAAAATGTAAATCATCATCATCAAAGTCCTGATTTTTTTTTTCATTCCCAAACAGGCCCCTCCCCCTCCTCCATTTGATTTAAAATATTTCATCACGAGCAAGAAGATTTTTTTCCCCCCATTTTTTTTAGCTTCTTTTTTTTTCTTTGTTTTCGCCGTTGTTGTTATGGCGGTTGTTGTCGTCGTTGGTGTGGTTGTAGTTGTTGTTGCTGAACAGAGGGAGTGTTAAAATGGGAGTTGTCCTCCTCCTCCTTCGCCTTCTCCTGCTCCTATGGGTGGCGCTGCAGGCTACGATGCTTCTCGCTCTGTGGAGGACTCCGCTGCCTGCCGCTCCCTCTCCAGGCTCCTCGCCCGCTCCTCGCTGTTCATCGTCGGGCTCCTCGAGGACTTCAGCAGCTTCTCCTCGAGCTCGTGCAGCGACGGCTCCTTATACATACAGACTGCAGGGGGGAGGGCGGGGGAGAAAGATACTGAGTCATTAAACATGTGAACAGCCAAATGTTAGCAATAAAAAAAATAAAATGAAGATTAGTCCAATATAACATAAAAGATTTGTGTTGTGTGGTAGGAAACATCATTGCACAAGTAAATATTAATGTTTGTCTAAATGTTTGGAATGTGACATGGGTACATTATAAACAAATGGTTTTATCATTGTATCTATTTATACAAGTATTTAAAAAAAAAGATTATACAACAATTATTTAAGAAAAACCACGTTTGCATCAAAAATAATCATATTAACAATTATATGTGTACAAGGAATATGCAAATGTGAGTATATGCATAAATATTAAACTTACAAAATTGTACTGTATGCATGTAAGTAAAATGAATACTTAATATAAGTATAAAAGATTAATATTTACATTCTTTAAATGAAGACACTATATTTATTAAACTTAAATGATTTAACACAGTTTCTTCATAAACATGAAAGTAGTTTTAAATGCTTATTTTACAATTATTCAAAATAATTTTGAAACAAAGGTATTTATAGCAATAAGATTCATATGTATAAAGTAAATAAATAATTCGAATCAAAAGTATTTATTTATATAATAACATTATTATCAGGGAGCCAATGAAGAGAAGCCAATATGGGAGAAATCTGCTCTCTCTTTCTAGTCCCTGTCAGTACTCTAGCTGCAGCATTTTGGATCAGCTGAAGGCTTTTCAGGGAGCTTTTAGGACAGCCTGATAATAATGAATTACAATAGTCCAGCCTAGAAGTAATAAATGCATGAATGAACTTTTCAGCATCACTCTCAGACAGGGTGTTTCTAATTTTAGAAATAATGCACACATGCAAAAAAACGGTCCTACATATTTGTTTAATATGTGCATTGAAGGACAAATCCTGGTCAAAAATGACTCCAAGATTTCTCAGTGTTGCTGGAGGCCAAAGTAATGCCATCCAGAGTAAGGATATGGTTAGACACCATGTTAGTATGATTTGTGCGGCCGAGTACAAAAATTTAGAAGCAGGAAATTAGAGGTCATCCAGGCCTTTATGCCTTCAAGACATTCCTGCAGTTTAACTAATTGATGTGTGTCATCTGGCTTCATGGATAGATAAAGCTGAGTATCATCTGCATAACAATGAAAATCAGTGCAATGCTTTCTAATAATACTGCCTAAGGGAAGCTAACCAACCCATTTTTCTTGTGAACAAAATTATTGGAACAGAAACTTAAAATAGTTTAAAGTGAATAAGACTTCATATTCCGTTGCAAATCCTCTCACTGCAGCTTCTTGCTGGTTTTTTATTTTTCCAGTCAGTTTGGTTGCATCTTTCTTTAAATTGACAGACAGACTCCTGAGTTCATTGCACTGCTGCCATGATGGTGACAACATCAATGAAGATTACTGAACCCATCCCAGAAGAAGCCACGCAAGTCCAAACCATGACATTACCTCCACTGTGTTTCACAGATGAGCTCGTATGTTTGGGATCATGAGCAGATCTTTCCTTTCTCCAAACTTTAGCCTTTCCATCGCCTTGGTAACTGTTCATCTTTGTCCCAGAATTCCTGAGGCTCGTCTCTGTACTTCTTGGCAAACTCCAGCCTGGCCTTCCTGTTCTTCTTGCTCATTAGTGGTTTGCATCTTCTGGTGAAGTCTCTGTACTTTTGTTCATGAAGTCTTCTGTGAACAGCAGATTGTGATCCCTTCTCTCCTGCCCTCTGGAGGTTGTTGCTGATGTCACTAACAGCTGTTTTAGGGTTTCTGTCATCAGCTGCTGCTGTTCCCCCTTGATCTACCTGTTTCTGTTAGTACATCAGTGATGACTTCATTCTTCAGGACGTTCCAAACAGTTGTACTGACTACAGCCAGTGTTTGTTCATGGCTCTGATTGGTTGGTTCATAGCTGCTAGTTTTTCACCCACAGAGAGCTCTCTGGTTACTCCTCTAACTATAAGTGCACAGTCTGCACAGACAAACCCCAGATCTGAAACCGAGCAGACATTCAGCGCTATTTACTGCTTGAATAATCAATGTGACAGAACACACCTGGGCAACAAAGCACACCTGTCATTAACATGCTCCGATACTTTTGCTCACAAGAAAAATGGCTGTCTTCAGATAAAAGGTGCTGTGCTCTGAGCTGTGGATCAGATCCAGATGTAAATACCTGGAAATAAAAGCTGAGATTTTGATCTTTTGCTTCATGTTCATCATTTAATGTCAAACCCAAATGTTTTCAGCCTACAGCAAAAATAAAGGGACTGGCCTCACTGTTCCAATACTTTTGGAGGAGAATGTATGTGATGGCCTTCCTCCTGCAGCTCATGTGTTGACTGCTTGATCAGTTTCATACTTGCCACCAGGTGACCTAATATGATCTAAAATAGACATTATGCAATTCCTTCCATGAGGAATCTGTTCAGGGTTGTTCATATAATGATCCTTTGAATTTTCAGCTCAAAAGTAGCTTTCTGTCATGAGATAATACATTTTTATTTCAGTATGATCTCCACGGCGGCCCAATCCAGGTCTACACACGGACCACCAGGTTATCATTTAACTATCAAACCATTAGTAACAATCAACTAACAACCATCTGCAGTACGTTAGTAATTATTATGTAACTATTTATTTTAATTATTCAATCTCAATTATTTAACAAACCTACAAGCTTTAAAAAAATGTAATTATATTATAAACAATTATATTTGCACAAAGAATAAGTTATTGTAAACAAATGTATTTACTTGTAATACATGTAAATATATGTGTATATACATAAATATAGAGCTTAAAATGTGTATGCAGGTTTATGTAACACACATGAACCCCGTATAGCTGCACTTTTTTGATAAAATTAAGTTTATTTAATAAAGGAAAACATTACAAATCAAATTTTTATTTAATAATTAACAAATATATGCATAAAGACATGCTTGAAACATATGTATTACACGTGTGTTACGTATTGGCTTTTTCTGTGTTTTATTATGCTGTTTATTTTGTCTTTAAAACTTCAGAAACCTGCAACCACTGGTTGGCTTTTGTTATAAGGCACCCCTGCAGCAAATATTAAAACATTATTAGAATGTGTAGCTAACTTCAAACTGTATGTGCTGATGGTAAATAATAGAAAAGAAAAAGAATGAATCAGAAATGAGGAGGTAAAAAGGAAGGAGAACATTAGTGGGGTAAGGAGGCGATGGAAGGAGGAAGAGGGGGAGAAATGGAAAGAGGCTGAAGGACACTGACGAAGAGGAGAAGATTGACAGCAGGACAGGAGGAAGGTGATAGTTGACAGATATTTTTAAATGAAGATGGGTGATGAGAGAGGAGGGGCAGAGCAGCTGAAAGTAGAGACGGAGCTTCATGTTTCCAGTTAAACCTCCATCTGTGATATTAGAGCTTCACCTTGTCCTCAAACTCAGAGGAGTTCCCGCGGTACGACCTCGGCTCCCGGCTCACCTCTGAGCTCTCCAAACCTTCCTCAAACTCTTTCATTTGCTTCTTGGATGTAGTTACTGTAGCAGCAGTTTAAAAGCTGACAAACTCCAACCCTGTTCTGGAAAACCAGGACTGAAACAAACAGTACAATAAGCCAGTCTCTGCAGTCGGATTCTTCTCTACTGGTTTCCTAATCTTCTTCAACCAGGACTAAAAACATCCTGTTAAAACACTTCACTAACTTTTAGCAGTGAGTAAAGCTGCATATATATTCTTTCACTTCATTTATGCCAGTAATTCTGGTTTAGTTCACCAGTCTTGTTTGCTTTTAGTCAGTCTTTATGTAGGCCGATGTTCAGCCAGCAGTTCACCTGAAGTAGGCCAGAGTTTAGGGCAGGATTATGGCAACTGTGCTGATTATTGTTGACATCTTGTTGACGTACGACATTCAGAAAGACAATGGAAAGCTGATGAGGTTTTGCAGTGCATTTTTTTGTAGAAAGGATTTAGACTTAAAGGTTTCAGCGTTAAGTCTTGGATTTCTGAAACAACCTCTAAATGCAACATCTGGAAGGCTGCGTTCCCTTATTTAACTAATATTACATTATGAAAAACTACAGAAAAGTGGTCCATTTAAAAGTTACCAGTCAAAAATCCTGAACAGGCAGAAATGGCTGACTGAAAAGCAGCCAGTGAAGGACCCTCAGAAAACCTGGAGAACTATTGTCAAGACCACTTTAAAAAATTAGAAGAAGAACGTCTGACTCCTTGGAAGCAAAATATACAGAAATGAGGTGTGGCTTGAGACACAGTACTGTAAAAAGTACTGTGAAGTACTTGATCTCACATTAACCTGATCTTTTCCTTATTTCCTGTTTTATTTTGAGTCACTTTAGTGCATTTGCTCACTCTCTGTGTTGGAACCTCACATCTCCTTCTCTACAAATTTGCATTTAAAAATTTATTTTTTTTACATAATTAAAAATTATACATATTCTTTTAAAATGTTTTGTTACCAGTTGACTTCTTGGTTACATTAATAAATGAGATAACAAATGAAATTGAAATATTTACCAAATGTGTGTGTGGATGTTTCTGGATGTTTGAAATAAAAAGAAAAATTAACAGCTGAAGCAATTATTATATTTGAATCTTCTTTTATGAATGATAAATTCTGTATTCATACTGAATAGTTAAGAATTAAGAGTTCTGCTCATGTCCAGAAAACATGAACCAAAACATATATGCAAATATTCTAATTCTGGAGGCAACAGAAAATAAGTGTTCCTTGAATTTAAACCAGGTTTAATAGAAGTAGAGGAGCTCCAGGATGCTTCCCTGAGGGACTCCTCAACTTTTGTTGTTTTTACCTTTTTTGTCTTTACATGCAATAGCATGTGCTATGTAAATAAAGCTGACATTGCCATTACTATTTCATTCCTTGTTGTGATGTCTCTGTCCTCTCAAACCCATTTGAAATGAAAGCCTCAGCACCTGAAGCATCTGGTGTCCACGTGTGCGTTTGTCTCACCTTCGATGGGTCTGGGGACGAAGTGTGAGCACGGTTTGGTTTTCTTCACTCGGTTTCCCTTCATGATGACTCCTTCCTTGTTGAGGCCCAGGAACCAGGCCCGACCAGACTCGTGCTGCCGGTACTGCGTGGATGAGTAGATGACGTAGTAGTTCTCAAACACAGACTCCTTAAACTTGCACTCTGGTGTGAACACATCCTGATACACAAACACACACAAGAATTTTTTTTTTCTCAGTATAAATCAGCAGAGAACTCATTTTATACACGACTCCCACTGCACATTTCTGTGATTCTAAATGCTTGCATGACTCAACTTCTTTTATCTGAGCTTTATTATAAATTTTTAACTTGGGTGCTTTTATTTTAAAATGAACAGAAGATAACAGCTACAACAGAAAGCTCTCAGATGACTGCGGAGAATTTCACTGAATTACAGATTCATACTGTGGTACCAAAGGACCTGATAAAAAATATTTCCTTATTTGACCTTTTGAGTACATGTCTCTCACCTGCCCACATTTAAATGCCAGCTAACAGCCAAATTAGTTCAGTTTGGACTCGCTCAAAACTTTTCCCACCATTTTACTTCCACATAAACCTGCCTGCTCTGTGCGATGGGACAGGCAGGAAAGTGTTTACTGCATGCTGAGTGTGCTGGCAGGATGCGAGCTGCAGTAACAGACACTAAATTAATAACTGTGCAGCTGCACAATACGACAACACGTGGAGCAGCTAATGAGCCGTGACCAATACAAAACACCTTGAAGGTGTCCGGATCGATCGCGTTACGCACACAAGATAAAGTCAGCAGCACTGCAGGGCTGAGGTACCCTATCACATTTAACATGACAGGACATTAGAGTTTATTTATTTAAGCAATTTCTTAATTATTGGTTTGATTAGACCATCAACTTAAAAACTGGACCATCAAAAAGCTTATTTTCTACTGCCAACGGTACATATTGAGCACAGTAACTGTGTGTTACTGCTGCCATGTTGGCGATTAGCGGTCCATCATAAATCCAGATCATAAAAAACCAGTAAGGGTCAGGGTAACACCTATTCATGGAAAAATCCCAAACTCCAGAATCTCCAATGACATCTCTACTTTTATAAAAGACTCTTCTTCTTATCTATCCTTTTATTTTGTGTTGAACTCTTTGCAACTGATGCATAAATTGTGTTACAGAAACAAAGACTCTTGCTTTTATTCATTGTTTAAATGGTGTTTCTGGAACATCTGTGGACAATATTGCAAATAACTGTTTGGTTGATTGGGGATCAATAAGAACTGTACATTTCTGTACAGCTAAATTTCAGTAGCTGATGCATTTGGAGCAGTGTGATATC
>VUQM01092531.1:0-10505 GCA_015108615.1 Australoheros scitulus
ATTCCAAATACTGCAATTGTTTTGGTTCAGGCCGTCATAACTATTTGCTGACAGACCTTAAAGTTTTCTGGTTACCTCTCAGAAGTCCAATAATCCGAATTTGGTTCTACTCCGCCCTGCAGAACAGAGACTCCAACACTCCTCCAGATGTAATCCATTTGATTCAGCTCTACTGAGTCTGATTGAGTTTGTACTGTTTCTGCATCCCTCATAGGCAGCCTTACTAGTGCCTGAACAGCTGCCCAGAAACCAGGTATCCCCAGGTCCAATTCGGGAAAAGAAATCCTGGTATCAATATAAATGCCACGTCCACACAGTGCAGCCAGGAACGTTATCTTCCATCCCCACAGGAATCCATAACATAACCAGCCGGGTGTGTAGTCGGACCAGAGGAAAGAGGTAAACTGACAGCCTGCACTCTACAGATGAACGGCAGCCAGAGTTTTTGAGGTGACTCGGGGGTAAAAACAAACTATTTCATTGACACATCCAGTTTTTATTCAGGATTATTTGCCAAGTGTTAATATTACTCAAATGTGTTAAAATAGTGTACAAAAAACGTTTTTATACACAAACCGTGGCCTGTGCGGTACAGTCTAAATTTAATGTTTTTGAGCTTGTGTGACTAAAACATGTTTGTCCTACAGTAGCCACCATAGCTATGATTACGCACTTGAATTTGGAGGGGTAAGAAAACAGAACTCAGCTGACTGCCATCTACTGCCATCTAGTGGTAAGATTTTACACACTGTACCTTTAAAGAGCTTTAACTCAGATTTCTGATGAATGCCGGCAGCGTCTCTTCTCTCGAGACGCCTACAGAGAGGTTCAGCATTTACTCCACTACAATTGTCAAGCTTCGAGTCTGATCTGCTGGCCCTGCAGGGTAAACTGTTGAACACTGTATTCACTATATTTCATATTCATAACGTGACTGCAACAGAAGCAGTAGATCTGAGATTCAGCAGAGCATAATGGCAGAAATAAGCTGGTCTGATAAACATATTCATTCTTATTTGTTTACACAAAGAAGTACTTAAAAGTAAAAATTAGTGGTTTTTAGAGGAAGTTGCACGTTGGACCTGTGGCTTCCTGAAGTCGTCTCATCACTGTGAGCATTTGGCAGGTTTGGTACCAATGAGCCTGAACAGAAACCAAAACCAACACTTCCCACTTGCTCCTCCCTCAGGAACCACAAAAAGTGGCTATTTTACATTTCTGGGTGTCAAACAAAGAAAGTCAGCTGCCTGCTTCCAGCTCTCATCCCGTGCTCCTCACTGGTTTAAATTAAGGTTTTTTCACCATCATTAATTCACTTCTAGACTTACTTTTCTTGTCTTCCTCACACTCTTTGTTTTACTGGGTGCAGAGTACACCTGTTTTTTTAATTACTATTGTGTTTAAGCTTCGTATTTCTTCCTGACCTCATGCCATCTCACCTGGGTAGTTCTGCATCATGACTGAGGGCATGCCTCTGTAGCCAGGGTGGCTTGACTCGTAGCCCTGGCTGTAGGCGTACGGCCCGTGCATGTAGGGCATATAGCCCTGATGCTGGGCCAGCGGCGAGGGGAACTGCATATGAGGCGGGCGTGCCTCCTTCCCACCCCCTCGGAGCTCCTCTGGGGGCAGCTGCGTCCTGCCCTCCACTGCCTCCTTCACTGCCTCGTCTTTCTGGAGGACCTCCTTGGGCCGCGGCCTGTCTTCCTTCCCCTTCCTGTCCCGCTCCTCCTTCCACCTGTCATCCTCCTGGGGTTTAGGAGCCTCCGAGAATTTGCTGGGGTAGACATACGGCCACAAGCGTGAGTCCGGCTCCTGCAGTGAGGAAGAAATCCTAGTGAGCATCTTTGAATATTTCATTTTTTAAAGTTTAACTAACATTCAAACAGAGTTTAACATAATATCAGATCATCACACACAAAAAATTCATGGAAATGTCATCTATAGCTCTCTATTACTTAGGGCTAGGTTGTGTTTTTTAATTAATTAATTTTAATTAATCTTAAAACCCAAGTGGATGGACGTCTGTAGCCCAGAGTTTGATTTTACCCAATCTTTCACTAATGGGGTTTTTATGGAAGACCGATGAGAAAACTGGTCACATTAGACTTTTTGGTTACCTGCCACCTTCATTTCTAATAATGCTAATCACAGCAATTTATTAGCTAATATGAAGAAAAGTCTGAATGTATGAGGGAGGAAGATTGTAATTGTTCTCCTGGACACCATTACCTGTCTGTACCACATGGCAGGCTCCACACCTGCCAGTCGACCTGATTCCACCCCTGACTTCGGCTCCTCTTTCCCATGATGCCCTCCTTCACTCAGCTTGATTTTCAGACCCTCAGGCTGGGCGACCGGGGCCTTAGGGTCCTCTCCTTTCGCCATGATGACCGACTTGGCCTGTTCCGAAGAGGCCACAGGCTCTTTGGGCTTTGCTGGGTTAATCCCTCCCTTCGCACCCAGGTCAGTGAGGCTGGGCGCTCTAGACAGAGTGGGCGGTACCGACACTTTCTGCTTCCACTCTTCTTTCACAGAAGCCTCGCGCTCTTTGCCCTCCACCTTCTTATCGGCCTGCCGCTGCCGCTCTTCATACTGCTGGCGGTAGGCGGGGTTAGAGGCCAACAGGTGAGCATGGTAGGCCTGCTCAGGGGAGTAGGAGTAGGGAGGAACGTAGTATTGATTGTAGTACAGCTGCTGGGTGTACATGTTGGAGCGTTGCTGGATGACTGACGGCTGCTGAGGCCCTGGCTCCACCTTCCTCTCTTCCAGAGCCTCTGCCTTTAGTTTTCCCTCCTCTCCCACCTCAAGCTCCTCCTCTTTCTTTACCTTCACCTGCGTTGCCTCTCCATGAGACGGTGCTGCCGGTGCTGCTCCTGGGCTGGGGTTAGGGTAGTTGGGGGAGTAGTAGGAGTCGTAGTTGGGGTAGTATGGTGAGTCCTTACTGGGTGCCTGAGGGGGAAAGAGTGTCTTCTTGGCACCCTCACGAGTTCCCTGGTCAGGCTCCGACTTGACCTTCACTCCCTCTGCCTTTCCCTCGCCATCCTCCCCTGCATCAGAAATGTCAGAGTAGGCGGGGCTGCCAGTCTTGACTGACGCATTATCGGCTCCGTTCTGGTTGAGGTGGAGGGGGGGCGCCAGGCCAGTCTCCATCCTGCTGGCCACGCCGATGGACGGGCTGGGTGCGTTGTCGGAGAAGCTGTACACCTTGTCGGCCTCGGCTTTGATGCTGGCGAGCCGGCTCTGTTGAGCTTCTGTGGAGCCGTTGAGCAAAGTGTCCGACACCTCAGAGTATGGGCTCTTTCCCTCCTCCAGCCTTCCCGCCTTACCCATCGCCTTTGGGCTGTCCCCCTCCTTCCCGCTGTCCCTCTTCTTCTTGTCTTTCTTTTTTTTGTCCTTGGAATGGGCAGGGCTGGAGGCAGGGTCCGTGAGCGGCGGGGGTTTAGGCTGGACGTTCTTTAGCTGGGGGCTTTTGGGTACGGTCTGTACCACTGAACCCAGAGCAGGGGAAGACGCCTGCAGGGAGTATGGCGAGGGAACTCCAGGGGCGCCCGTGGGGCGGGTTGGCTTTAAGCCTTTCTGTGCCAGTTTATCAGGTTTGCCTCCGGTCGCCATTTTCTTGGCCTTCCTGTCATCCATCCCATCATTGCTGGCCTCGTCAGTCAAACATCCCCCCTCCTCGCCACCATCAGTCACCTCAGGCTCAGCCTCGCCCGTCTTCTTCTTCCCCTTTGATGTCAGCTTGCCTGATGAGGGGGAGGGGGCATCGAACCCCCGACCTTTCGGCGTAGTGGAGCGGGCAGGTGAGATGGCGGCGCCGTTGCAGGAGGCTGGGTCAGGATGGAGGGTGGGGTCATCCCCATACTCGCTGTCTCCATCCTGGTCCAGTCGGACATCGTGGTCATTATGAGCGCGCGCCTGGTGGTATTTCAGTCCATTGATATGCTTGTACTTCTTGTTGCAGTTTGGATGGGGGCAGTCAATGAGGACAGGGGAGGGGCAGGTCCGATCCAGCTGTGGCGGTGGCAGGGGGTCGGTTTTACCTCCTGGAAGAGGAGTACCGGCACCTGTTGAGTTAGTTCTCATGCGCTTTGACGCTTTGGTGTCCTCTGAGCTGGAGGTCGGCTCCATATCTGAGGCAGGCTTAGTCTTCCTCTTGGCGGAGGACGGACTGGCCTTGGCGTCCTCGGTACAGCCGGCCATCTGGCTGCCCCTCCGGCCTTTGCTGTTTGCAGCAGCACCGCGCGTTTTGCTGCTGCCACTGCCCTTATTGTCTGAGGAGTTGCTATTGTCGTTCAACGGCGTGTTGCCGCTGGGACGCATCCTCTTCCCCCGACCGCGGCCACTCCGCATCTCCACATCGCTGGTGGGAGACTCACAGAACCTGAAAACACAAAGAGCTGGACTTTAGTGAGCAGAAAGACACCTGTCCTCACCTGCACAGAAGGCATTCAAGGTTTTCGCTACCTTTGGCCCCGTTTACACAACACCGCTTCAAAATGAAAACGGTGTCGTTTTGATGCATTTCGGCCTCCCGTTTACATGAGAATGGAGTGAAAATGATGCGTTTTGGAAAATGGGTCCAGAGTGGAGTGTTTCATTGTGCGTAATCTGGTGATTGGTGGCCGGCACTGTTGCCAACTTTTGTATAAGAAAACTCGATGTCGGCTGTTTCAAAAGTTGCTAAAGGGAAAATCGAGGTCTGGGGGGGTGGGGTGGTGGGATCCTCCTCAGTGCCAAAGTGAGGTCCAGGTGATGCCATAGTGTAAGAAAGGATGCAGTACAAGCGTTTTATGTACACAACACAGCGACAGTGCGTTGTCAGGTTTCCGGTGTTGTCTCAAAAAGTGACTGACTTTTTTTTTTTTTCCCAAATTTATTATCCTTGCTCATATCAGTATATAGGCTGTGGTAACAGGATTTATGAAGAGCTTATATATAAAAAGAAATGACTTGTTTTGCAAATATATGTTTATGACACTGCATTATTGTATCTACATTATAATCAGTCCAGTCCTTTTTGGTTACTCTTTTTAGAACTGTAATGTTATATTTGTTGCAATTTCTGCAGCCCTCGTGGCCAGATCTCTCGTGAAAATAAGACATTTTTAATGTCAAGGACAGTTTTTAACCCTCATTAATAAAGAATATATCAAAGTCACTTTGCCAAGAAGTGATTGCAGCTTCTACCTGTGACAGATGTTTCTGCTCAAAATGACACAATATCATTAATGAAATATATTTTTGCCAAGTTTCACAGATTATAGGCCAAAAATTAATCTACAGCAATTTAAATACAACCCCCCCCCCCACTGGAATCACTTTTTGGCACTTTTATTTTAGTAATCGAGTATTCTATTGATTATTCCATTGATTACTCGTGTAATCAGATAAATACTTTTTTCGTATTAACAGTTCATCTGCATATTTTAACTTCCGTACTGCAGTTTTTCCCTGTGTGAAACAAACAGCAGTGGATGGAGCAGCTACAAAGTTCTCTTTTCTTCATGCTGCTGATCAGGTGGTTGATGAAGGACCTCCAGCTGTTTCCCAGTAAAGGTTTAATGGTGGTTACAGGGGGAGGGAGGAAAAAAAAAATTTGTCTCTACATTATAATCAATCCAGTCCTTTCTGGTTACTCTTTAGAGAACTGTAATGTTATATTTTTTGCAGCCCTCGTGGCCAGATCTCGGGAAGAAAAAAAGACAGACATTTTTATGACAGTTTTTACGCTTACTAATAAAGAATATATGAAAATCACTTTGTCAAGAAGTGATTGCAGCTTCTAATTCATGAGATATATGTTTGACACGTGTTTCACAGATTTTAGGCCAAAAATGAATCTATAGCAATTTAAATACAACCCATCTTTTTTGGCAAATTCAATTCAGTTCAACTTTATTTATATAGCACCAAATCACAACAAACAGCTGTCGCAAGGCACTTTAGATTGTAAGATAAAGACCCTCAATAATTACAGAGAAAACCCAACAGTCAAAATGACCCCCAATGATCAAGCACACTGTGGCAGTGGTTAGGAAAGAATATATTTGATACCAAGATTTACAGAATTTTTCAACACCAGGATGTATTTTTAATACTTCCTATTACGTTAAAATACCAAAGAACCAGGAGAATGTCACTTTGGAAAACGTTAATTGTGAATGACCCCTTAGTGCTATTTAGCATTATTATCACTTTAACCTTCAGATATATCTATTTACCTTGAAGGAGAGGTCAGAGGTCAAATGTGACATGATATTTTCAATCTTTATAATCATACTTTGTTGACAATACACATCAAACCTGTAAATGATGAGACATTTTGTCATTTTTTGACTAATAAATTATGAAGTTGACCTTGAAGACCTCGGTGGCCGTGAGCCAAATTTTAATGGATTGTGAAGATGACCCCAATCGGCACCCCTATAAAGTTTTAGCACAATTCATTCAAAACTTTTAGAGCTATTGTGTTTAAAGACAGAATGACACACAGATACTTCATGAAGCAACCTCCTAATCAAAGCATGGGAGGGAAGTAAAAGCTTCTTCAGCAGAAGATAAATGGCTTTGTTTTCAGAAGAAAACAAAGCCATTTATCTATTAAAAAGCTTCCTTGATTGTAATCTTGAATCAACAATCTAACCTCAAATTAAGTGCTCATTCAAGCCTTGAATCCACTGCAACTTAAATCTTCAGAGTTTAATCTTGAATTAGCAGGCTGAATAAACTCCCCACATTAACTCAAACAAACAAGATGAACAAAACGGCTCTTTAAAAACTTAATTTATCCTTGAAATGAGAGCCAGTTTAACATCTTTTTTTAGCCATGAAGGAAACGTGTGTTTACCTGAAATCAGCCCTGGAAAAACACATGACGATGTAGTAAAATGAACAGGTGTAGAAGTCTGACCACTCTATTCTCTTTTAAAAAATTAATAAAATCAATGTTTGTTTGAATAGTCAGCTATCATTCCCATCTCTTGAAGAATACACAGCCATCCTGTAGCTTTATTCCTCACCCTCTTACCTTTTCCCCACCGATCACTTTCTTCAGATTCCGGCAGTCGCCACCATCCACCTCCTCCTGCTCTGTCGTCATGGCCACAGCCTGTCCGATCCCCACCGAGTCCAACGCCATGTTCCCGAGCTGCTCGGCTGACGTGAGCTCGGGGGCTTGTTGGCCCTCAAATGGGCCGCCCCGAGGCGCCCCTAACGGCAGCACCCCGGGCTCTTTCTCAGCATTCACCGCTCCCGCTGCCACCGCCTCTATTTTCTCCTTCTTAGTTTTTCCAGACACCCCGTCTTTGTCCTTTTTCACAGCGGGGAGGATGCGGGAGGGTTTACTCGACTTGTCCGTCCCCTTACTTGGGGCAGAGTTGGGGTTCTGGGGTGGCAGCTCCCCGGGGACCCGACCCTGAACCTCTTTCTTAGCTCCGTCTGAGAGGGGCGTCTTCACGCTCTCCTTAGAGTTTTTACTACGCTTGGATTTTGATTTGCTCTCTTTGCCTGCCGTGGCTGATGCAGGACTAACGAACTTTATATTGTCAGGTAAAGCCGCCACTGCGCTGGGAGGGGCCGCCATGCCCCCTCCTTCCTTGCTGCTTGACATCTCTAGCTTGTCCTTCTCTAAATCAGCATCCAGGTCAATGATCAGATTGCCAACACCAATATCCCACTCATCACCACTGTCGTATGTGTCCACCGCGTTGGAGTCCACACCTTTCCCGCCTGCAGGGCCGCTGCTGAGGGACATCTTAGTAGGAGCGTCCCGGAGCACCACAGGAGGGCCGTAGGAGGGCCACGCTCCTCCCAGCCACAGGACGCCCACTCAGGGCTGGACCCCACGCCTCCTCCCGGCTCCCCACATCGCCTCCTGCCGGAAGAACGAACAACAGGTGAGACAAACAATAAAACAGTAAAAGCGCCTCGTGTTTATTCTTGGATTTCATTAGAGTAGATTTGCATGAGTGTAAAGTTACAGATTTACAGGCTCCTGACTCCAAAGAAATGCCACAAAAACTCTGAAGTCATTTTTAACATATCACCTTTGGTCACAGGAATTTTTGTGGGAAAAATTTGTCTGTCTACATAATCTTTTAAGGAAGATGTCAAAATAAATATTACTACAATGTAGGGCTGCAACAATTCCTTGAGTAACGAGTAAGTGGAATATAAAAAATTTCTCAACACAAATTTGTTGCTTCGATGCTTTAGTTAAGCTCTGCAGCTCAGGTGTCACCATGTAAGTGGAACATTTCATCCACATTATCAGCAATGAATTTCTCCCTTGCTGTGACGAATCTCCATCATTTGGAAAAACTACCCTTTAACACTAAGTGGAACATCGCTGACACGTTTTTACATGCCTCCACTGCTCTCTACACCTGTGTGTGTTGTGCTCGCTGTGCTGAGAATTTTAGCTGTTATCTACCAGAATGGTAGATAACAGCTACCAGAATGGATCACTGTAACCAGTTTAGCGGGCGCTGCCATCAGCACTAGCAATCATTTAGAAATGATGATCCAGCTCCATACTCTTATTCGTTGATTCACATATATCCTGGGCCTTGCCTCAATCATCCTGTATGAAACGAGGCACTTTAGATCTTCCTCTTTAAACCAACTTTTTTTTGATTGGCTGTTACAAACAGAAGACTTGAACGGTACCTCTGTGACAACATACAGTCAAGGTGATGGGGGATTTAATATTTTCATCAATAATAGGAGGATATTCCCATGATTAATGAAAATATAAAATAAATGTAGAAGTCAGGATAGCATTACAGCCCCATTTCATAGCAGAAACCCTTCAGCAGACGTCTCATTACCTTCTGCTAAACTATTCGGCCCCAATTTGGAGGCCTGGCCCTAAACTTTGATCCAAATCCTTGTAGTGCCCCCTGGGTTAGTAAAGATATAACACAGATTCTAGCAAAAATATGTTTTCAATGTTAATACTCATTAAATCAAAACTATTGTAAGCATGCTGTCAGAGATATTCTATGATTATCATTAACATTTCTACAAATACTTTATGTTAAGCACATCCCTGAACAGGCAGAAACATTTCCATGGAAACATATTAGAGAAAATACTGCACTCTGTCCACGGGTGTATACTACATAATTGGTATTTCTATTTATATAATCTGTGAGAGGGTGTCCCCTCAGTAACGGATGACCGCTTGCTAGTGCTAATGGCTGCAACCACTTGCAAACTGTGGTGACAGCGATGCATTCTGATAGCTAACAGCTGAAATTCTCAGCCCGGCACAACAGTACCTCAGGGCGATCAACCACCACTTTGTAGTGAAAATGGATGCAAAAAGTTGGCCAAGTTAAATAGTTTGATTATTTTGCAACTGCTTGAAGGAAAATTCATAACTGAAAACACAATGATTTGATTAATCACCCAGCCCTGTAAATAAGAATTTTTGGTCATTTAGTGTAAAATTGTTTGAGATACTTTACTCAGTGTAAATAAAAGTAAATTATTTCATCGCTAAATATCCTTGAGGTCACCAGCACTTACAGTTCCGCCCTGTTTCTACGACTGAATGATGACGGCATATAGGAAGTGGACAGTGGTGTGAGATGTGGCTTAAATTTAATTAAAACAAACAAACAAAAACAAAAAAAAAAAACCCAACTACTAGCCATGATTTGGAGCTTAATTTCAGGTTTGCCTCAAAGTTTTCCAGGCTATAACAGTGGTTCATAACCTCATCTATCGAAGATAACATTCTATGATCAGTAACACATTATTCAATTAAGTGGTTGAAGCCCCAACGTCTGTCAGTTCTGTTACTTCATGAGAAGGTTAGTAACATAAAAGGCATACTGATGCAGCCATTCACTGAGAGAGACATGCACACCTCCTACTCTAAAACCTCCTTCAGGCCACTTATCACATGAAAGGGGCTCAGTGACCCCCCGACCTCCTCTGACAATACAGAACTGTGGGAGCAGATGTGAGAGGGAAGTGGTGCAATGTTAACATCCTACAGCCCCACTGACTCCACCATGAGGCTAATTAAAGCTGGGCTTATATCTGATGTCAGACAGTAAGGCCAGATTGGCCTGCTTTGTGAAAATGGGGAGCGTGAAGCTCTCTATTTTATTGTTCACTGAAATATTTGCGTTTTCTACGAGTGATGCAAACATCCACAATATAACTCCAAGTAAATCAAACTTCTGTGAAATCAAACTGTCCACTTAGGAAGCAACACTGATTGACAATCAGTTTCACATGCTGTTGTGCAAATGGAATAGACAACAGGTAGAAATTATTGGCAATTAGCAAGACACACTCAATAAAGGAGTGGTTCTGCAGGTGGGGACCACAGACCACTTCTCAGTACCTATGCTTTCTGCCTGATGTTTTGGTCACTTTTGAATGTTGGTGGTGCTTTCACACTCGTGGTAGCATGAGACGGACTCTACAACCCACACAAGTGGCTCAGTTAGTGCAGCTCATCCAGGATGGCACATCAATGCGAGCTGTGG
>VUQM01092535.1:0-11683 GCA_015108615.1 Australoheros scitulus
GAAAAACAAACGATTCCAAACAAACTTCATTTCAAATTCCTGCACTTACTGATGACTTTGATTTCAGTCGTCTTCATGACTCTGTTGTTGATCTCTGCCGTGTAGCTGCCGCTGTCCTTCAGAATCAGGTTTGAGATCATCAGAGCTCCAGTGGTGAGGTTCACCTCACAGCGACCTAAAAGCATGACAGTTACATCATTCAGGTGTTTCCATGGATTTCTGGTGAGTTACAGATGAAGGAGTTTAAAGCTGTTCCAGATTTATCTACTCAGTGTAAGAGCCTGTGAAGGTTTTAATATCACACCCATTAACGGAGAGCCTTCATTTAGAGCACAGAAACAAAACATTCAAACCAGTTTAAAATTTTAGAATTTGTTGAAGTTAATTTGTTCATGGGCAGCACGGTGGCGTGGTGGTTAGCACTGCTGCCTCACAGCTAGAATGACATCTAGATTCTAGAAGGTCTGGGTTGGATTCCACCTTGGCCCGGACCTCTGGCTGTGTGGAGTTTGTGTGGGTTTCCTACCACAGTCCAAAGACATGCAGTTACTGGGGTTAGGTTAATTGGTCACTCTAAATTGCCTGTAGCTGTGGATGGTTGTCTGTCTCTCTGTGTTGGCCCTGCGACAGGTTGGTGACCTGTACAGGTGTACCCTGCCTCTCGCCCTATGACAGCTGGGATAGGCTACAGGCTGAAAGATCTCAAAAAGCCACACATGATACCACGATCTAAAGAAACCGCTGAGAAACAGTCAAAATGACTCTAAGAGCTCATTGACGAGTCATCCAGGAGGTCACAGAACAACATCTGAGCAGGCCTCACTTATTCAGTTAAGGTCAAAGTTCATGATTTACCAATAAGAAAGATACAAAAAAAAATTTTGTGGGCTGAAGAGACAAAAGCTGAACTATTTTGGAAGGTTTAAGTCCCGTTACATCTGCATAAACTAACACAGCATTTCATAAAAAGATCACCAACAGTCTAACATGGTGGTGGTAGTGTGATGGTCTGGGGCTGCTTTGCTGCTTCAGGTTGACTTGCTGTAACTGATGGAACCAAGAATTCTGCTCTCTACCAGAAAATCCTGAAGGAGGAAGTCCAACCATCAGTTCGTGTCCTGGAGCTCAAGCACGCATGAGTGATGCAGCAGGACAATGATCCAAACACACTAGCAAGTGCGCCTCTGAGTGGTTCAAAAAACCCAAAAATGAATGTTCTGGAGTGGCCCAAAGTCTGGGCTTGAATCAGATTGAGATGCTTTGACCTTAAACAGGCCATTCATGCTGGAAAACCCTCCAATGTGGCTGAATTACAACAATTCTGCAAAGCAGAGTGGACCAAAATTCCTCCACAGTGATGTGAAATACTCATTGAATTATCACAAATGCTTGATTGTAATTGACACAAGCAGTTATTAGATTTAGGAGGTGACTTTTTCACAGAGGGTGGGTGGGTTTGGATAATTTTCTCTTAATAAATGAAACCATCATCATCATCAGGTTGTCTTTCTCTAATATTAAAACGTCTTTGATCTGAAACATGTAAAGGTGACAAATATGCAAAAAAACTAAAAATTCAGGAAGGGGCAAATACTTTTACACGTTGTGTGTATGCATGTAGTTCCCGTTAGATCCTGAGTGAGTGTACCTTTGAAGTCCCGGTATGTGGTCGTTTCCTCTCCGTACCAGTCCACAGCGATGTCCCGGCCGTGTTTCCATGTGACGGTGGTGATGGGCCCGGACACAGAGCCTGGTGACAGCACAGCTACACCTCCTTTCTTGTAGGTCTCTGTGTCGATGGCAAAATAAAAACAAGATCAGCGTTATTTCTCACATTTAGTTTTACAAACGCGTTGATGTTTCATTTCATAATGTGTGTTCATCACCTGGCATTGTTTTATAATCAGCTGTCTCATGTATGTTTTGCTTTTAAGCATCACCAGAGAAACACACATTAATTTATTTCATCACAGATCACCGACATGCTGTAACTAACAATGAAGTCGTGAAACTAAATACAGATGTGAGGTACTTTGGATTATTATTGAGGTATTTCTGCTACTTCAAGAATCTAGGGCAGAGTGTAGTACTGTTACTTGGCTGTAGGTATTCATTTATCTGCGTTTGTTTGGAGACGGTGGACGGTGTTCAGCTCTGCTTCTTTTCCTTAGATCTAAGGAAAAGAAGCAGAGCTGAACATGCTCAGATTTTCATTTTGGAGTCACAAGGACGGACAGGACCAGACACGAGTCCATCAGACGGCTCAGGGTGATCGGTATCTAATGGGTGCATTACAGCCATCAGATACCGTTCCCCCAGTTTAACACAGGGGGGAACGGTATCTGATGGCTCTTATTGGGCCGTTTTTTGCCGCCTAAGCGGCGCGGAGCGGCGAGGAGACTGGGGAAACAGTATCTGAGGGGGAAACGCGAATCGACGTAACAGCTGAAACGCCTCTGGAGTAAAACCGTGACATTAGGTTCCGCCTTCAGTACGAGGCTATGCTAATACATCCCTCCTATGAATCTGAGGCTGATCTTACCGGGTACAGCTCTTCCCATCGCGGTGAAAGTGAAGATCAGGGCCGCCGCAGACAGAAACATCCTGACACGCATAAAGATGAATAATCTGCAAATGAATAATCACAGAAGAGGCAGCAAAATGAGGAGAGAGGAATGCACGAACTGCGAACCGATGTCACTGACGTCATGACGTCCCAGCGCCTCCAGCCAGTTTCATTGGAGCAGAGTGCTACTTGCTGCTTTCACTCCACTATGTTTTGGAAGTAAATATTACACTTTGCACTCCAAACCATTTATTTTAAAGCTTCATCTTTTTATTTCTAATTGTGTTATTTCAGGCCAACTCAGCAGCAGCTGCAACATGATACAACCCTGGCACTATAAAGCTGCTTAAGTAGGATCGTGACTTTCACTTAATTAAAAAAGTCTAAATAATTTTTACACTTTGTAAAACAGATATCTGTGCAGCTCCGCTTTTCACCATAACACAGCTCAGTGTCTCTGCACTGATTTTACCCGTAACCAGTACTCTACTTATCACATTGACTCAACTTCTTTATTGAAGTACAGTTTAAGTATACTTGTACTTTTTTATATTGTGCTCCTTTCTACTTCTACTACACTACACTCTGGGTGCACATATTCCACTTTGTACTCCATACTATCTATTTTTACCCCATAGTGCCTAATTTATCATATTTGATACATGAGTTTTTGTGAGTTTTGAGTGATTTTTTCCCCCCCTGAAAAACCTAAATAAATTTCACATTTTTAAGCCAAAAAAATTGCAAATAAAAAGCCAGATGTAGCAATATGATACAGACTAAAACTGACAATTGTTCAAGGATTTTAATACCTAACAGTCAGGGTGTCATTGTCTAGCCTGTGTGTCCCTCCATGGATAAACCTCCCCAGACCTTCACTGACCCACCACCAAACCAGTCACACTGAAAGATACAGACAGCATAATGTTCTCCACGACTTCTCCAGACCATTTCACATCTGTGCAATTGCTCAACACAATGACATTATGGACCGTTAAACTCGACATCCTGAGTTTAAGAGCCGCGGACGTCAAGTGGAGTCCAGTAGTAGACACCAATTACCAAGATCTTCATATACTTTTATTTTTATTGTGTCCAAACTTGTGGATCGGTACTGTTTTTGTTTGTTTTCCCAGTATTTCCAGCAGCTGCAAAGGCACACCTTTCTCCAGTCAGTTTTGTGGAGTCCAGGGAAAGACCCCCATAAGCGTAGGGGTTGCTGTATGCCACCAAGGCCAACTCTTCATCCTCAACTCTTCACCTCCATCCTCCTAAAGAGTTCAAAAACAAAATGGTCCAACCTGCTGGGATCACACACATCAATCCAAAGTGCATTTAAAGATGGTTTGAACATGTTTGCAGGTAATCTCCACATCGCAGTGAGCCGTCAGCCACCAACATTCAGGCTTCAAAATCCCCCCATGCCTACCTCTCTTAAGTTACTGGTGATGATGATGAAAATGCAGTCTTCTACTTCAACAGCTGTTCTTGTGACTACTGGCAGCATGAGCTGATACCTGGACCCTACAGAGGTTGCACAGGTAGTCCACAGGTAGATGCCACATCAACATGCTCCATTGCCAGAAGCTTTCAGTGGGTTAAACTTTGCTTTTACACAGAAACAGAAAAAAGAATCCTTGCAGAGCTAATGCAGAGACACAACCATCACACCTACAGACAATCTGTGGACCGTGGGAGGAAGAACATGCAAACTCCACACAGAAGGGTCTGAGCTGGATGGTGGGTTCAAACACAGGACTGTCTTGCTGTGAGGGGACAGTGTGAACGACTGCACCACTGGGGGGGGAAGTTATGAAAATGTTATTGTATCTTCCAGGCTGACCTGTCCCGCAGTCTGTTAGGGGTCAATATTTATTAGTTTTCAGTGCAACTTTTTTCATGCTAGTAACAATGCAGTTGAATATGTGGTTCTGTTTTCTGTCTCTGTGCAGTATTTAATACGGTCCAGAGTTAAGATGGTTTGGGCTTTGTGTGTTTTATTTCTTTTGCAAGTTGTGACACTGGACTGTTTTATTCCTAAACTTTTGTGTGATGAATATTGTAGCTGGGATTGTTTCCCACTGATCTGTGACCTGACTAATAAATATTAAAAATTTTTGACTTGTTGTCATCATTTCCCACGGCTGAGGCTGTTGGTCAGACCAAGAATCTGTGTGTCACACATCAACTTAACCCTGTAACACCAAGTGTGTCATATTTCATATACAGTATGAGCTTTTGGGACCTCTGTCAACAGTGTGAATGTTTTTGTCCCTGAAAAACTTGAAGTATACAATCAGAAACCTGCAGGGCAGCTGTGAGTAATAAACTGCACAAAAGGGCCAAATGCAGCAAAAACGATGAAAAAATTAAAACTCATGCAAAATGTAAATTAATTTTCAGAAGCTTCAATAAACACTCCAATAAAACTTACAAATACAAAAATAAAACTTTCTGGCACTTTACAGGGTTATGTTAAGGCTAGTGCAGTACCAATTTCTATCACTAGATGGTGCAGTGGGTCAGTGTACTCTTTCAGCACATTTTAATTTAGAATAGAATAGAATGCCTTTATTGTCATTATACATGATGTACAATGAGATTGGAGGGCCACTCCTGTTCAGTGCCGTGCAACAGAAAATCAAACTCTAAAAGCCAGTGCTCAGTGTGCGGGTGGATGAGAGATGGGGGGCCAAGTCTCACAGTCTGGGGCCGGTTGGTTAAGAAGTCCTTTATCCAGGAACACGTGAGAGGGGGGAGGCCCAGGGTGTGCAGTTTGGTGGTGAGAATGTCCGGGATGATTGTGTTGAACGCTTTTTTAAAATTTAAATGCCAGACACAAGGCAAAAAACTTCGTGAGGAAATGAGGGTAGATTAAAATATATTTTAAAAAGTTAAACAGCAGCACCAAAGTGGTAAAATGCTGCCTCCTGGTGGTTTAGTTAAATTCTGCAGAGGGTAATTACAAAAGGGGCCTTTAAAGCACAACAGAGTCTGCAGAACAATTTTCTAACATGTTTGTGTGGCAATGGGAATATCCAAGAAACACACACATGCACAAATCCCTTCAGACAGACACAGATTCACTCGCTTACTTTGACTTTGATTTATTTTGGAAAATGAACAATTCAAATGAAAAATCCAGAAGAAAAATCCAGTTGCAAACAATCCCTGCAGCCAAAACAGAAAAATGTGTAACACCAGTTTGTCTGTTTGCATTAAACCTGTTCACATATTCTGGATTGTAACCAGCAAACATTCAGTGCATTTCAAAGCATGTCACATAACCCGGATGGCGAGAAAAGCCTGATATGATAGTTCCTGAATAATGCCGTCACAATAGCACCTCAACTACACTGAAGGCGTGGTGGTGATATCATAGGCAACACTTGGACTGTCAGAGTGCTCCTTCAGTGCAAAAAAGTTTGTTGTACATTCAAGCAAAGTGGAAGAACTTAGAGTGGATCTGTGAGCTGATGTTTGGGGGTTAAAATTGTTCTAATTAAAATGAAGCCTAACACAGTTTAGTGTCCAGAGGTTTGTGTGTTTACAGTAATTAATGCAATACAGTCAGTTACGACTGTATCACATTAATACAGCAGTACTGAACATCTAAAGTGACAGCAATGCATAATGTAACACAGCATAACAATAATAAACATATAAAGACAAATACATTAAAAACACACACAGAAAGATGAAGGCAGAAATGTGCTAACAAATAAATATTTAAAAAGCCTTACAACTCCGACAAACATTAAAATATTTACACAAACGTGCTGGATTTAATTCAGAAATAGTTTTTGAGACCTCTACATCCTATAAAACTCATATATGCAAATTAATAATAAATTTTTTGGCAATTATTTCATGGTTCAGGCTTTACAGGGTTAATGCACTCCGGTTCCCTATCAATGCACTGTAGGGCAGCATTTGGCACCATTAATGGGTTCAGTCACTGTGTGTGTGTGTGTGTGTGTCCCCACAGAAATTAAAGCTGATTGTAGTAGTGCTATGAAATAACCCACAGAATTAAGGTTTTCCTCTTTGGTTGCTCAGATTATTCTCAGTTGGTGTTTTTCTATTGTTCTTGGAGGTAATTTTACTGTTAGGTTTGTTTTTATTTATTTATTAGGACTTTAAAAGCCTGAGATCAGGTCTGCAAATGAGCCGTGACCAAAAGTACCGTGTGTGTTTTTTTACTTTGGACTGTCACGATTTTCCCATTTCCACAGTAACGTTCCCATTTATCCTAAAAATGTAGAGATCATAAACAATCCTCTGTGCCGTGATGTGCAAACTGATTACTGCATATATCAGTGCTCACACTGGTTCAGCTGAATTCATGAAAATGATTTAGGCTGATTATTTTTCATTTAGATATTGAAAATTTATTATTGTAAAATCTTTTGGCCTTAAAGGGAAAATCTGATATTGTGACAGCCCTGTATGCATCATTCCTGTTATAAAAATAAATGTATATAAATATAATCCAGCATAGTTTCACTTTATTGTTCTTGTTCAAAATTTGAATCAAAATACCTTCATGAGATTTTCATACCAGCACGTGTAAACGGCAAGAAAGCAGCTCATCAGAGAAATGACTGGACCTTTGAGCCTCTTTGTTTAGCTGACCCTCTAATGCACGAGTGTTAAATATCCAGCTTCGCCTTAACTAAGCCGGCCTCAAAATACTATCCGTCCACCAGCTTCCACTTTTCATGTTCAGGGTCGCCTTTTTTTCAGGAATTTTCTAAACTTCAAGTATTCAGTAACATTTCCGTTCCCTCCTCTCATGCTGTGCAGTTCTGCATGAGCACACGGAGCAGTTTACCAGCAGAAATCTCCCTGAGTCTGTGCACACTGTCTGAGTACAGTCTTTTCTGGCTGTGTGCTGTGCAAATCTCATCACTCGTGTTGCTACAAAGGCCGCTGTCATGGGGGGGAAACCTCTGGTCCTCAGCTTTACTCCTCTGTTGTCTCGTCCTCCTGCTGGTGGTGATGGTCGGGTGGCTCTTCATCATTTGGTGCCTCTGCAGACGTCTCTGTTAAAGGAAGAAAAAACTTTCACTACAATGATTCATTTGATAAATGTAGCTCTCAGAATTACTGAGCAGCAGAAGGAGGACAATCAGAATCTAAATGAGAATCTAAATAAGCTGAACCAGCTTAATAACAATAGTTTAATAAAGCTTTCTGCCAGTTAAAAGTGTAAAAATAGACGATTGCACTGAAGAAACAAATAACAGAAATGTGAACAGGAGCTGCTGAAACTGGTTTAAGAAACATGAATCATAACTGGAGCTGAAGGACCTTAAAAGATAAAAAGTTTTAATGTCCCTGAAATATGAAGTTGGGACACTCGGGCGCCTTTATTAGAAACAGAAGTGCATCTGTTAAAGTGACCGATGGTGTACCTAATCAAGTGTCATCAAACAGAAGAATAATTAGGCCACTGTGATGTGAATGTTTAATAAGCATTCACATTAAAACACAAAGATTATTCTCTGATTCAGCAGATTATCTTATCCTGCAGCTTCATCCTACAAACTCATCTGTGCAGAATGTTTAACTCTGTTTACTGTAAATAATCACATGTTTGCTTTAATAAATACAAATATGATCCAAACACGCTTCAGTTTCTTGCAGCTGCACCGTGAGCATTAAAGGTCACATCAAGTCCAGGTTTATAAAGTAAAGCAGGAACAAAAGGTTCAGGAACATTTTCACTTCTTGCAGGTTTCTGCACAGAATCTGATTTCCAGGCTCTCTCAAACCTCTGGCTGCACACATCACACATGTAATATGTGGTTTTACCTGCAGCTGGAATGATGTGCAGGTCTCTGCTTTTCACTGCGCAGCAAAGACCCCAAATATTGTGAGTGAGAAGTGTGCAGCCGTCCACACTGAATGTACCATCCAAGTAGGAGTGGCACGCATATAACTACACTGGATGATGTGAGTGCACGTACACACTCAGGATAACAAGTCTGAGACACAACAGTTTACTCACCAGCTTTGCTGCTGGGATCTGTGGAGTCAGCAGGTGTTTGGTCAGGTCCGGCCTCATTTTGGTGCTCTGAAGTGTTGTTGGGCAGTTCTGTCAAATTGAAAATAAACAGGTGACAGCCGTTATTGACCTAAAACACCATTTCCAGTGCCACAGAGAGTGGACCGCCTCACTGTGACACTGGTTGGCTTCAGTTTGCACATTTGGTGAAACAGGCTGCAGCTCCTGCTCACACAGAGCTGCCTTTTCTCCTCCTGCTGGATCTGATTTTACTCACCAGCTCCATTGTTGGTATCTGTGGGCTCAGGTTCTGGTTGGTCCTGGGTTGGATCTTCCTGGTTCTCAGGACTTGTTGCTGTCAGATGATAAAAAAAATCCGAATCAAAATGCATCTGAAACACAGCTCACATTCTGTTGACTGCTGATAAAATGCTTCAGGAAACCTTTTAATGATCTGTTACAGGAGAGATTCGTGAGCGCTGCATGACCTCAAGGAAAGTTGGGTGGGGCACCTTTGTTGTGTACACAAGTGTAACATTAAAGTAGCATCACAAGTATCTAAAATAGGAGCCAAATGAGTACCTAATGAAGTGGCCACAGGTATACCTAAAAAAGTGGCAACTGGTGCACCCAACAAAGCAGCTACCATATTAGGTTACCTAATAAAGTGCACTAGTAGACAGAAACTTTCCTAATAATGGCACAGGTCTACCTGATAAAGTGGGATTTTCAGGGATCCGTCAGTCACAGTGAAATCATGTTTGTAATCTCCAAAAATCAGATGGAGCGTTTGTCAAGTTCAAGTTCTTCAGATCTGTTTAAAGTTTGAATTTTGTCTCCAGCTGAAAGAACACTGAACATGTTGAGTGAGAAGCTAAAAGGTTTTAGACTAAAATTATTGTCCATGAAGTCTGAAGTTGAACTTTATCATCTCAACAAAAGTTGGGACACTAACTACAGCAGCTGGAATGATGCCAAATATTGTGAGTGAGAAGTGTGCAGCCGTCCACACTGAATGTACCATTCAAGCAGGAGTGGAGCGCTTATAACTACACTGGATGATGTGAGTGCACGTACACACTCAGGATAACAAGTCTGACACACAACAGTTTACTCACCAGCTTCACTGCTGGGATCTGTGGGCTCAGCAGGTGTTTGGTCAGATCTGGTCTCATTCTCCATCTTTAAAGTACTTTTTGGTTTTTCTGTCAAATTGAAAATAAACAGGTGACAGCCGTTATTAACCTGACACACCAGTTCCAGTGTCACAGTGGGGGGTCTGCCTCACTGTGACACTGATTTGTTACATGAACTGCTGTTCATACTTTACAAAAGCCTCTCGCTCACACACTGCAGACAAACCTGTGAGTCACAGCTCTGACACTTTTTACTTCTAAAATCTTCTCAAAGCACCAAAAACAAACAGTTTGTACATCTGGTGAAACAGGCTGCAGCTCCTGCTCACACAGAGCTGCCTTTTCTCCTCCTGCTGGATCTGATTTTACTCACCAGCTTCATTGTTGGTACCCGTGGACACAGGTTGTCCGTCCTCGGTGGGCACTTGGCGGTAGACAACTCCTGTTACTGTCAGATGATAAAAACAGTCAGAATCACAATGCATCTGAAACTGCAGATAAAAAACTTCAGGAAAAAAATTACATTTTGTTTGACAGGAGAGATCGATGCCCTGTTTGCAGAGCACAGATGGGTGCAGCTCCATCTGCATGTTCTACAGTTGTGGTCACATCTGTGACTCACACAGAGCTTTTACATGCTGATGCAAAAGAGCAGCTATGGTGTTAGTTTTATTCGACAATGTCCAATTTATACAAGAAGCAGTTACATGCTGTAAATCACAGTTTGTGTGCAGTGAATTCCTATAAAATTCCATTGTGACAACATTTTACTCACCAGTGTTTGTTGAGTAAAATGTTGGGACCACAGTGGACTGTAGTTGTAGGAAACATCAGGACCAGATGCAGCCATCAGCTACTGTCACTGTTTAGCTTATTCATGCTTTTTTACCATCATTACATCATTATTTTACTCACCAGCTCCATTGGCACTTTCAGTCCCTCTGCTGCTCTCTGCTAGATAATAAAAGAATTGTCTGTCACGACCAGCTCAAACACTCTTTATGATCATGTACTCATTTTTAATGTTTGCTCAGTTTGACTGTAGTTCTACAGGACAAAGAAACCAGCACAAATAAATAAATGACCGGAATCAGTATGTTCACACGTACCTGCACGTGTGAACATACTAAAAAAAAAATTTATACATAAAGTTTAGAAAGAGGAAATAAAAAATACATTTTTAGACAATATTAGAAATATAGATGTCATATAAACAAGGGTAAAAGGAAATTCCCCTGGTTTGACATTCATGAGTCACATCTTCCTTTCAGATTTCAAATGTGTGTAAAACTGTTTGTAATGAATACACTGTAAAATGCTTTGGAGCTAATTTTGAGCCTGAAAAACTGATTGTTAACTAAAACAGAGATTTATAAACTCTGAATGTTTGCTTCAATTTTGATAGTTTTTCTAACAATTAACATTCTGCTGTCAGGGTCGGGGTTAGTCTGATAAACTGAAGCTGCTCTCGGGTGTGAGTCACAGGTTTGTCACTCTCTGTTTTGCAGGTTTGTCTGGTTTGCTTCTTTAATGCGTCAGGATATTTTTAAGGAGTCAAAAACTTGCAACATAAAAACAGGATGGAAAGATTAGCTGGTGACACACATAAATGAAGATTTACAGTTAATCTTCATTTATTTGTGTCACCAGCTGATTCAGGACACTTCTGGCTGCATTTAGACTGTTTGCAGTGTTGCTGCTGCATTTAAATATCGCTCTGATGCTCTGAATCAATCTGACATTTTTTTTAAGTAAAAGGAGCACACAGAGTTATTATCAGTGATTATCTTTAACTTTATCAAAATACTTTGAAGTATTTTTTAGGAGTAAAAGTCAAAGATCCACCCAGAGTCAATATTACACAGCACACATATCAAAGAGTTAATAAGCTGAAATAAGATTTAGTTCATACCAGGATTTAGGAAATTCTTCCTGTTAAAGCAGGCACAGCACTGACCCAAACCTGTAACA
>VUQM01092540.1:0-11456 GCA_015108615.1 Australoheros scitulus
TTGGGAAGGTGGGGGGGGGGGGGGGGGGGGGGGGGGGGGGGGGGGGGGGGGGGGGGGCGTGGAGAGTTCTCCTCTCCACCCTCAGATTTTGTTCAGAAAATTTGTACTCTCAGGCTGTTCTTTGGTTAAGATAGTCCATCCATCCGTCCGTCCATCCATTTTCTTCCACTTATCCAATTCAGGGTGGTGGGGTAAGTTAGTCATTCTAATGTAATTATAAAATCCCAATATAAGATATGAAATGGATAAAAAATTGTCTTCTGAGGCTTTTAAAGGAAGGCAATCTATCTTTTAAAAAAGTATCAACATACTCTTCCTCTTACAGATGAATCTGTAAATCAGAAGCAATTCAGACAGTATCAAGAGAACAGTTTGGAAATGTCCAAACTTTTGACTTTTGAATGGTACTCTATGTTTTAAAAAAAAAAGACTTAATTTTTGATTCTATATGACCTGAAATTCAATTTATTTAAATTCAATTTTATTTATATAGCACCAAATCACAACAGTCGCCTCAAAGCACATTATACTGTTAGATAAAGACCCTACAATAATTACAGAGAAAACCAAACAGTCAAAACGACCCCCTATGAGCAAGCACTTGGTGACAGTGGGAAGGAAAAACTCCCTTTTAACAGGAAGAAACCTTCGGCAGATCCAGGCTCAGGGAGGGGCAGTCATCTGCAGGATGAATAAGTGACTGAGCCCCAAAACTCATCAGGAAAGTGTTTACAGAGGTCTGCCATCATTGCCAGATGGTAGGCTAAGCCTGTGCGTTTTGGGGGTCGGCCTCATTAAATGCATCCTCTCTGTTAACACTTTGTTTGTACATAGGATACAAGGTTATATGAGCCTTTGTGTCATTCTGCATGTGTGCAAATCTGTATGAGGGGGCACATAAAGAGCTTCTTTTCACACTGCGCTGAACTGTCAGGACCAGTTAAAGGGAACCTTTTCATGAATTAAAGTCCAAAATAATGTATTTAAAGTCCCTTTTGCAACATTTTGTTGATCTGTGTGAATAAAGCACAGATCATTTAATAATGCGGTGGTATTGTCACACACAAGGGCTTTCATTGTCTTTCAGTAATCAAGAAATAAATAAATAAACAAGTAAACAATGGAAAATCAGAGATGCTATAGATTAGTTTGATGTAAAGTGTGATGATGTGATTGTTCAAGTGTATTTTCACTTCTCTCATTTTTTTTTCTTCCAGATGTAGCTGTTATTATTTTTATTAGGCTAATCCAGCTATAAGCTGCTGCATCAGTATGAATGTAGGCCTGAAGGTTCATAATCAGGCGTGTCACCAAGCAGACCAGAGGACCAGAGCAGTTTAATGTTATTTTATAGCCCAATGCAAAGTTTTGGATTATGTTGTCAAAGGTAGAAATGAAAAAAAAAAAATTTTTTTTAAACAACATATTTATGGCATGACTTGTATGAATAAAAAAATCAGGTCATTGCTGTCAAATAATTCAGTTCAGTTGTATTTATATTGTAATAAAACATTCCTGTTCATCTTAAACAATTAACGCTGCTACCACCTTTGTTAAACCGGTCTGGTATGGTGTTCAGCGGCCAAGAATTACCAAACAACCGAATACTTTAAACTACAATCTTCATTTGAAATCCTGTTCATTAAAAGTAATCATAAAGCATCCTTATTAAAATTCCAGCCCCACCTTCAGTAAGCAATCTGCAGTTTGCAGGTCTTTCTCTCCCAGAACCCATAAGGCACAAAGGAAGTGATTACTCAGATTATCCCAAACCACAGCACACAAAATACCCACTGCACAGCCACAAAGGCTCAGCTGTGGAACCACAGCAACCAAAGACCACTCCACACTGTACATGGCCAGCACCAATTATCAGGGAAACAGGGAACCCCTGAAATTAGGCAGGAATTGCTAGATGACCTATATAGCCAGGTGGAAACTTACTAGAAACAGACCAAAAGACAGACAAGTTATGGAGTAATAAAAATAACACCCCCCACCCCCCACATGGGATCTAAGTACAGGATCACCAGGGCTAATCCTGAACAGTCTATCCGGGCAGAAGAAATGGGCCATGTAGTGGCACTAGCGGGCTTCAAATACAGGCACTCACTACTTCCAGGCCCCTCACAACCTAAAGGAAGCACCCAGCCTCCCCTCCTAACCCACGGAACGCACCCCGACCTGACTATGCTCACTAAAAATTGCGAGTAGTCCCTCCATCTGTCTCTTGTTCTCTCCCTTCTCCTGCTTTTATTGTTGAGATCTTCTCTCTTCCTCCCCACGGAGGTGGCAGCAGTCCCATCAAACGTGACAAGGTGAACACAATTACCTCAGTCCAAAGTGGCCCCTCGCCTCTCATCGCCACAATATCGCACCAAGTCACAACCTGAAGGCGCTAAAGAACTACATGTCCAAGCAGATGTTGTTACAATTGAACACAAACACACAAATTCAGATAAGGCTCATGACATCAGAGTTAACACATCATGAGGAAACTTTTAAAAAGCTTTAACTGGTCCTTGTGATAGTCTGGTGGGAGGGCAGAGCTGCAGGAGGGGGGTCTGGAATTTGCAGATTCTGCCATATCTTGAATGTGGCTTGACAAGTGAAATTTATAACAGAAAGCCTGTTTCAGAACTTGTCAGCATTTATTTTAATAGAAACTGGTCCTAAGATGCTACTAAAATGCATTATGTGAAATGTATCATGTGTTTTTTTGAAATTTGAACCACACAAAGGGCTAGAAGTGTGGATATCTCTCCCTCTGCCACATCAGTGTTGACTGCTGTTTGTGTAATCTGCCTCAAGCTAACATCCAAGTTTCACAGTCAGTGACTGGAGTGGGCCTATAAGGGCAGATGTCCCCTTTCAGCAGGACCTCAGTGAAGAGGAAATACTTAAACTGAAGTGGCAATGGGAATGTGTATGCCCGGATAAAGATATAGATTAGATTCCCTTTTTAAGGATGCGGCTGACAGCAGAATAAGAGCTGTGTCGGTGGAAATATAAAACATTATTCTGCCTCTTTCTTTGACCTCCTTTCATTTCCACTCCAGTTTACAGGTAAACAAGGTACCAGTCATAACACAACACCCTACTGGCTCCATCAGTTTTTGTTGTGGCTGTTGTTTCACAGTGTGTCCCCAATGCTCAATTTACAAGTGAGGCACAGCCAACACCCCGAAGCAGTTTGTACTATTCCAAGAACGCTGGCAGATTGTGGCACATGTTTCGGGCGCACACTTGTCCCTTTCAGTCTGACACTAAATAAATACATGTGGTGTGTGAGTCAGGCTGGTCCTGCTAGAGCTAATGTGATGATGTGGTGTAGTTCAGCCCGGGGAATTAACTGTGAATTAGGAAAGCGTGCTTGTCAGCTGAAAGCTACGCCATCATACATTTGACTTTATTTATTTATTTATTTGTTTTGCCAGTTGTTGTGTCTTTTGCAGTTCATTTATATTTTGATTTAGTTGGCAAAAATTGCATGACAATTTCACGTCAAGTGTTGACAATTTAAATTTGGCGTTTTTCTTCCCCAGCCTCCCATCGTTTGGACTGAGCGGCAGAAGCTGGCGTCCTTCAGTATCTGCTCCACTGGCTTGATTTGATGCTCAAAGTCAAACGAGGCAGCGGCGCAGGCCAACACTGCCACCTGCTGGTAGAAAATGTACTTTCAACAAGCTGTTGGAGACCAAATGAAATGGAATAGATTTAAATTTTTATCGAAAATGCTCCTTTAACGGGACATAAAGTAAAAGGAAATCAAGCACTCCCTAAAGCGCAGATAACGGAGCGCTGAAACAAAAATCACGTCTGGCACAGCAGAAGGTGCTGCTCAGGCTTTTGCTTCTAGTAGATGCCCTTAGATCCCCTTATTTATCTGCAAAGATGTTTTAATTAAAATAAATATTTAATTTAGCAGGAATGTAGCACAGCGTGAAAGTAAAAGCAGAACTCCTTTGATTTAATTTTCTGTTAAGATGCACCTAATTTGAAAGCAGTTATGTGTATGGAATGGTGCTTTAAAACCATTTTTGTCACTAAAATCAACGAATAATCACAATAAATAATTGTGATCTCATTAAGTTATAACATCAGAGTGTGTCTCTGGAATGGTTACTGGCTGCTCTGTGGGTTCAGCAGGAGGAGTCGGAGCTGAATCCATAGCAGGGAGTGGTTCCTTGGTGGTGGGGGGGGGTCATTCATCAGGTTAGATATTATAGTTGCCCTCCCCCTGGTCTGAACCTCTGTAAAACACAGGGTGCCTCCATGGCCTCAATCTCTGTTTCTGGACTGCTTACTGGTTTAGTGTGACTTTTACAACACTTACAAAACAATAATAATAATAATCAGTCTCTGGACTGAACATGACGTCACCATAAACGTGTTTGATTTACAGAAACAGACAGAAGGAATCAGCTTTCCTGATGTTTAGTTTAATGGTTCAAAAGTATGAAGACTTAAAAAAAAAAGGCAAATAATTAAAATCGAAGAACTCTGTCCTCTCCTCATCCTTGGGGCAACCTTCACTTTCCCTGCTCTCTTCACTTCCATCATCCTCTGTCATGCCTTCTTCTCACTGTCTGCTACACAGACAGACGTCTACAATAAAGAAGTACACAGGGCTGATATTAACCCCTTAACCTGCCTACTGTTTTCAACCTGTTTGGTTCTAAGGCACATCAGAGGTCAAACCAGGTCATCAGGGTACACCAATAACTGTAAATTATGTCATTATATTAATAACTGCAAAAGATTTAATAAGTGTCCAAGTGTTTTTGTTTTTAATGAAACTAACACTATAATGACAGTACCTTGGTTGTGTAGGTCTAATAGCAGTATGTTAAAATGCATACATTCACATTAAAAGCACTGAGAAGCATGTAAGTGGCTACTACTGTGTACTAAATAAATGTCTTCTTAGTTCAATCGTGTACCAAAATATATATTTTTAACACTTAACAAAACATACATCAACTTACAGCATTGCCTCTTTGATATTTTGCAGGTGGATGACAACTGATAACATTCAGAGCCTGCCAGGTCCAATCTAATCAGTCAGGAAGAGACGGAGGAAAAGATCTAAAAGTCTCAAAAACGCAGTGAAAACTGCAAAACACATTATTTAACTGAAATTAGGTGCAACAGCAGCCACTTTATATGAAATAAAATGAGCACCTATCCTTAGGCCGCACACTCCCCGCCTGGCCTCCATGAGGAAGTCCAGTCAGCCCATTTACCCATCACAAGGCAGAAGCAGGACGACTTCTGGCCTCAGAAATGTTTTAGTGGTGCCGTGGTCAGTTATCTTCACATCGACCTTCCTTACATGTCCCTCCTTTCCAGGGTGTGTTTCTGTGACCATACCATAGGCCAATAGTTGTGGGCAGTCTGCATGTCGGCGAGAAAGACCAGATCTCCAACTTTGAGGTTCCTTCGTGGCACCATCCACTTCTGTCTTCATTGGAAGGAGGGCAAATGTTCTTGTCTCTAGTGTGCCCAAAACTGATTTTCATGAGTCTGCACTTACCTCCATTATTTTGTGTAAAGGTCCTTGTCTGAGAAATGTCCAGGAAGAGGTGGAGCTCCTGATTCCTGTGTGAGAGGCATTGATGGTGAGAGAATGGAAGGTTGCTTTGGATCTACAGACACTGGAAGAAGGGGATGAGCATTTATGACGGCTGTGACTACTGCCATCAGCGTGCAAAGCACCTTGAGAGCGAGGAGAGTCCTTTGCTGCAGGAACATGGAATGAAGAATTTTCCTGGCAACACCAGTCATGCACTCCCATGGTCCTCCCATTTGAAATAGCACCTACCCTAAGGCAGCACAACGTGAGTTACATTCAGTATTTCTTCTGATCGGGTACCTGAAACATCCATTCAGATGACATGTTGCCTGCAATAATGTAATCAAGGGAGAAAGCAGGCTGCAAGACTATGCTGCAAGACTGTAGCCATGGTTAGTCGGATTAACCAGCCACTCCTAGAAGACTGAAAATAAATTGACCACAGGGACACGTTAAACTAAGCTGTGTCCTGTAATTAGCATTGCAGGTGTCTTCTAACTTGTAATCAGTCTGCCTATTTAAAGGGCCAAAGTGTGCAGTCTGGCCTCAAAAGACTGTACAACAAAATATTAAGTTAAGGGTCCCATCATTTTTGTCCAGACCAGTTTCATTAGGTTTTTTTTTTTTTTTTAATAATTCTGTTGAACCACAATTCAAAAGCAAAGTCTTATTGTCATTAGTTCATTTTTAGTAAATTTTTTATTTATCACTTTTGCTAGTTTCAAGTTATTTCAGTGGCCATTGTGGATTTTTCTTTAACAGAAGGGTACCAACAATTTTGTCCACATATATAAATATATACGATTACTCCTCTTTGTCACACCTAAATATTGCAAATATAGCATAATATTTTTGAAAATTAGCGTGCGGTGATCTTGAAGGTATGAATATTAGATATTTTATTAATTTTACAGATTCTGACACATTTTAGAAGCCCAAGGAGGTGAAAGATTCCAGTGTTTTCATGAAGTAAAAATAAAAACAATAAAAATTGTATTTCACAGTAATTAAAGAGATGAATACAGAGTACATTTGCACTCCTTCCATTTTATTGACATTTCGTTTTACAAAAACAGGTATGAGAGAATGCATAGAGCGAGCCGCACTCACAGTCGACTCAAAGACAACGTGGAGCAACACAACAAAAAGTGTTGGGAAAAGGCAACAATTTTAAATGATTAAATAAAAAAAAAAACAAAAACAAAAAACACTGTTTGCAGGTCTCTCACGCACACAATACAACTAAATGACACACGCAGGAGTCTCTTCTGCGCAAGCGTATGCAAACACACACACATACACATGTACATGATGCAAAATGTGTGGCGGTGGAAGAATAACAATGAGGGGAGAATGCTTCATCTGACAAATAAAGCAATACAAGTGAAGAGATGTGTAGAAATGTACACACACAGGGTCACGTCACTCAAAAAAAAAAAAAATTCTTACTCATCGTCAGCATTTTTATTCTCCAAATTTTGTGTGTGTGTGTGTGTGTGTGTGTGTGGGGGGGGGGTCAACTGCCTCCTCAGTACTCAACAATCCAACAGTCAAATGAAGCTGCTTGTACTGAGGTGACAGCTGGAATCTCTTCTTCGGGACCAAATTCCACTAAAGAGATTTTTTGTTTCTTATTTGGGTGAAATGGCCCTTTAATCGGGTTTGGTACAATCAATACACACAATCTGTCCTGCCTTTAAAATCCACGGGAGTGAAGCCAGCACCATGATACGCAACTGTCCAGTCACTACTAGCAGCAACAGTGGTCACCCGTGGATGCTCACGACATCAGCAGTGTGTGTCGATGGCACTCTATGCAACACACACACACACTGCATTTGAACGAGGAGAGTCTAAAGTGGAGCCTACAGCATCCTTTGTGCGTGCTCTAAAACTGAATGAAAAGCCCGTGTTCACAAAAGCCGAGAAAGTGAGCGCCGGCATACTAAGCAGTGAAGTGTTTGGGTAAGTTAGGTGAAGGATGAGCCCAGGGCTGAAAGTGAGATGTGTGTTAGCACTGTGGGTTGAGTCACTGTTTCAATCACACTATGATAGGCTGGGTAAACAGGAGGAAGTTACTTTTGCGGTTACCAGGATAAATAAGATTACACAGCAAAAAACACTGTTTGTACTGTTTAAACATTAGCCAAAAATGCCACAAAAAAACCCAAAATGTTTCCAAAGGAGAGAGCAAGAACTTCTCCATGACAAAGACATCCACAGACACAAAAACAATGACACCCCCACCCCCTCCTCCCGAAAAAGTTGGATTTTTCTAACTGGTCAAAATGCAGTTTCTGGAATCGACTGAAAATCAAAAGGAATCAACTTTTATTTTTAAAAACTGCGTTTAATTAATGTGCGTTTCATTACAAATAATATTCCCAGCCAACCTCCTCCACATGTTAGCTAAGCTGTACAACAAGTGTTCCAGTGTAAACTCAAGACGATTGTCCTCGCCTGGAAAACTAGCCTGGATTCTCCAGCTAAGGAAAAAATTAAATAAAAACCTAAAATGAGATGAGCACTACAGAGAAAGAAAAGTGCTATAAGAACAGTTTTCTGAAAGAAAGGTAACAACTAACAGGAGCTCCTGTAAAGAGAACACACTACATGTCTGCATCTCGCCAAAACTGGCCTGACAAATACAACACAATCAAGTTAGGTAGTTATTTTATATATTTGTCTATGTCACAATTTGTCAAGCTTAGTTAACTCTACTGTTTTTTACTTCACTCCATGAGTAAGTGTTTGGCTACCTTGGCTTCAATCACAAGCAGTTAGATTGGTGGAGTATACTGTCATTTAGCCTGGTGAGTTCTCATAATTTGACGATTTTAATGATACCAGAGTCGGTACTGGGGATGCTGAAGACCTACAGGTGATCGTGTTTACGTTCGTGATATGTAAAACTGTCACTAAGGGCACCTGAAATCAAGCACCACCAGTGTATGACTTGACTTTTTGTTGTTACAGATCCTCCTCCAGCTGCTGAACATCTCAGTCTTCACACAAGGCACGTCTTCCATCCACCTGCCTCCCCCTCTGTCCCTCCCACCTCAACGAGCCACAAACCCCGACAACTCCTCGCTCTTCAGAACCTCTGTCACACACTGAGATGAGCCACTGACTTTGGTGCCTCTGTATTCTGCATTTCTCGTGGTACTCTGAGGGATGTGTGGCATACTGTGCACTACCATTAAAAGTGGGTTAAAAAGTGATCATCACTAGGTATTACAGAGCAGAGCTGCTGTACTTCTCTTCATTATTAGTCATGTTAGAGGCAGAATATACTGTAAGTCAGGTTCTTTCTTCATAAGGAAGAACATATACATCTGAAGGGAGAAAAGGATGGAATAAAAGTGAAAATAGGGCATCTCTTTCTTTGCCACTGCTAAGCCCAGATCCCCGAATCAATGCGTAGATCTCTGACACTCCTCCTTGTCATACCCTTTGGCTATACAACACAACTCCCAACTTTTTATGAACGCTTCCTCAAGCCGTCTCGTGTCACTGAGACAAAAGTTGAGGTGCCCTCTCTGGAAGCAGGCTGTTAGCTGTGCTAGCTGGTGTGCAGGTGCTCTGGGTCTCTTTTCTCCAAACGGGGGCAGGGTTACATAAAGTGTCTCAAAGGAGAGGGCAGCGGGAGACTCTAACCGTTCAGGAGGTAGACTGCCAGCTCGTAGGTGCACATCATGATGGCTGTGTTGGGTATCTGGCGTACCAGGTGGGTGGTGAGACCGCGGTACAGGGCGCGAAAGCCCTCCTCTTTGGGAACTGTCGTTAGAGTCTGGAAGAAAGAGCGGTACTTGGTGCCTTCTTCGCGTAGTCTCGTACGGATCACTTCTGCAAAGTCAACAAGAGAGGGGGGGGGGGGGTTAAGGTGAAGGAAAAGTAAAAGAGGAAAAAACATTGAAATGAGGAGAGCTAACAACAGCCTCTCACCATGAGGGTAAGCAATAGATGTGGCACAAGTCTTGGAGGTGGCAGCAGCAAGCATCATCCCCACAAAGTCTGATGCATCTTTTGTCAAATCCTCTTCCTCTTCCATGTTCTGTGGTGCCTTGGCCTCCAGGAGGCGCCGTTTAATGTTTTCATAGATCACAAAGTGGATCACAGTCTCTGAGATGCCGGCGTAAGATGCTGACATCCCCCTATAGAAGCCTCGAAAGCCGCCTGTCTGATAAACCCGACGCATGCACTCGAACGCGCTCATCCTTCGCTCACCTCGATTCCTGAGAAAACAAGGAAATGGGGGAGATTACCAGCTGTGCAGCACACAGCTTCCTCTCCCTGTGGATTTGCGGGGGGGGGGGGCTGCTTTCTAAGAAATCTTCAGAAACTTCAAGGCGGGATCATTTTTGAGATCGTACAGAAGTCTTGTGTACAGAATGTAGTACGCACCATAAACAACTATATGATAGAAAAACTGTACATAGTTGCTTAGAATATGATCCAGGAAATACTGAAGCTGAGCCACCTGACTTCCAGACAAATGAAAGTTAACCTCTGTCCGGGCAAGATTCCTCAAAAAACAAACAAAGCCATATTTACAGAACAACAAAGTAAAGCTCCTGCAGAGATGGACTCCTCGATTACACTGCACATGATGCAGACGCTCTGGATTTTTCTACAGGTCACTGCTTCTGTTTGCACTGGAAACAAATTAGGTGTGTAAAGTCAAAACCGTGTTCCTTCAGGAAGAAGGGCAAAAACCAAATTGGGATAATCTATGATCAACTGAACAGATGACAATTAATGTTTAGTCAGTATTTATCTTCTTGTGTTTGCCTACGCTTTGCACAGCAAGCCTCAAAGGAAGCACAGGAAGACACTTTCAGATATATGTAGAACATCCACTTCTGATATGATGTGCTTAACCTCACAGAACAAGACAATCTCTGCACAAACAGCTCCAGATTATGTCTTGCTTTCAGCCCCTTTCCTCTTAGTGTTTCAGGGTCAGATTTCCACATACTTCCTACAACTACTGTACATGTAAAATAAAAGGAAACCGAAAGCGTGACGCTTTATGGCTGTTAAAGAAAGACCACACCCTTGCAGGCAAGCTGCACAAGCTCCAAACAAAAGCAGCGCTCATTCAGTAGAACTGGTCTAAACTACAAAGGACGATTCTGAAATAAAGGTGGAGACGTGTCCTTTAATAACAGTAACTCTCTGCGCAGTGGTGCGCATCAGTGCAACAAACAAAAAAAAATTTTTTTTAAAGCTCCACGAGGTATTCACCTTGCATCCAGCTGTAGACGCGTCTTTATGAGCCAGATTGGATTGGTTGCTGTGATGGCTGTAAAACCTAAACAGGGCAAAAAAAACATGACAGTTACTCTTCTAGAAATATGATAAGCTAACGCTCAAGATGGCAGTGATGATACTAAATCACATCCTAACAATACGGTAAGTATAAACAGGCTATTTTAATAAAAATCAAAGCCACAAAAGCAGGTAGCCCCAGGTAGAGGGGAAACTGCATGTCAGAAAAATTGTATGCCATGCTAACAGCATGCCAACAAGAAAAAAAACCAACTCCATCTTATCCAATGAGCTAGGTAATGAGGGAGCAGAGGGTAGAAATGTGAAGAGTTGGAGAAAGAGAAGAACCAGACATAAGAAGAAGCACAGATCTGTGGTGAGTACTCACGCAGACCCAAGTAACTCCTCACAGATGCAGCTAGAGACCCCTGGTGCTGCCGGGGTCTCATGCCCTTGCGAGAGGAGAGCTACGGTAGAGTAAAAGCCTAAAACAGACACAGGCTTGTGTGTTTGCGAAATGACCTGACATGCAACGATTCAACATCCCACTCCCACCATTACCCCGCAGGATTTAACTCACACATAATGCACGTCATGTGAAATCATTACA
>VUQM01092542.1:8897-21392 GCA_015108615.1 Australoheros scitulus
TGTCTGTCTCCTGAATCCAAGCTGGGAGCTGGTTCCACAGAAGAGGGGCCTGAAAGCTGAAGGCTCTGCCTCCCATTCTACTCTTAAGTATCCGAGGAACCACAAGTAAGCCAGCAGTCTGAGAGCAAAGTGCTCTGTTGGGGTGATATGGTACTATGAGGTCTTTGAGATAAGATGGGGCCTGATTATTCAAGACCTTGTATGTGAGGAGAAGGATTTTAAATCTCATACTCCTCCAAAATTGCAACAAAGTGTCTGTGATTCAGTGCTCCGGCTCTGATGAAGTTAGTTACAACATTTGCCTGAAGAGGACCAAATTGTCAAATGCTTTTTTATTCTCTCAGCATATAAACACTCTTTGTCGAATTCCCCATCAGAGAATGGCTTACTGGTTTTTGTTGGAAATCACAAAGCTGGTCTTGACTGCTCCATCCCTGAATGTGTAAAGCTTGGGAAAACATCCTTGTTACTTTTGCAGCTTTGCTAACAAAGGGTCAGATGTCCATTCCTGCTCTACATCAGTCAAGTTCTTGTATTTCTCTGTATTTCTTGAACTTGTGATTCAAACTGTAATCCTTAAGCACAACAATCTGCTCTCCACAAACCGAGCACGCACCTTTACCTCTGACTTTGGCAAATAAATACTTAGAGGTCCTTGGTTTACATCAGCCTTTTTTTAATGTGAGCTCACATTTTTTGGGCTAGTAAACATCTCTCACAAATGTCTGCTCCAATGCATATATGTTGTGTGCCATTTTATTTTGTCCATACATGTGTAAGAAAAAAAAATAGCAATCACATTCAAAATTCAAAAAGCAACAAAGTTGTATTGTGATTTCCCACAAATAATAATAATAATAATTAAAAAAACCCAGTAAGTCATTCTCTGATGGGGAGTTTATTGAAGTGTGGCTGAAATGGGAGAAGCTGCATTGCATTGCATAGGCTCACACAGGCTGGCTCAGACCAGCCAAAGGGCTGGATGCGGCCTGGGAGCCGTACAATACCCATGTCTGATTTAAACCAACTCACCAGATATTTCAGAGAATTTAGGATTGACTCCACCTCCAACTATGGCTAGCAGGTTGGAGCGATGCAGCATGGAGCACAGAGCCACACTGCCAACCTGCTCATGGTCTGCAAAACACACAAACACATATGTAAGTCCATTTTAGGGGAAGATGCATGAGAACATGTTTTCCTTGTATTCTTGTTATAAAAGTCATAGTTTTGGCTGCTATTTCAGCTACTGGCTGTGATCAGGCCACTGGGTGTACAATAAACAGCAATGATCAAATTCTTGTCCAACTTACTGAAGTAACTATCATTATAAATTTGTCAAAAAACTCAGCTCAGATCTAGGAACCATGAAGATCACAGACTTTAGAGGCTGCTACTAAATGAAATGTTTTACTGAAACACCTAAAATATTAGTAAAATATGGGGAAATAAATATGTAATGACTAATGTAATGATTGCATAAACATATTGACTGAAATATTTCTGCCTGAGAATGTTTAATATATAAACATATATAAACTCATAACATGTCTGAAAATATTCATAAAACATTTTAAAACGGTTAATAAGAATACTAATAATATATCTAGAAAGTCTGAATTTAAAAGTCTGAAATAATATCTGACAGGCACTGCTGAAATCTTCCCAGGAAAAATGCACGCTGTCCAAATGGTGCAAACACCCTGTTTGAAAGAGGACTCACCGAGGTGGCCCTTCTCCATCAGCGGCTCCACATTGTAAATCCGGACCCCAGTTTCCATTGCACAGCAGAAACAGCCTGGTGATGATAAGAGTGAAGACAAAAGATTCAAACCTATGATTCATTCTTATTCAGCTTTAGTGAATCCAACATGTTAGCTGCCTGAAGCCGTTTAGAATTCAAAAATAAACCTCCCATGGGACCACATCCAGAACGTGGGGACATTAGGTATTTTTCTATTGTGCTGCCTCTACAGTTCCAGCTCTACATCATAATGCTAGTAACACTGACAGTAGCAGACTCGGTGCCCGTGCACTCAGTAAATCTTCACTACTTATGATAATTTACATAAAAATGAGCAATCTATTTGCTTTGCAAAACAAAAGACAAGCCAAATCCAGCACTGACAAAATGTTGATAATGTTCCAAAAATATTTATCAGCCCAAAAATGTATTTGTGTCATAAAACTATCAAGAAGATGCAGGAAGCATGCACAGTGCATACAGGATTATGGCCCACTGTCTGGAAGAGCCATGCTGCAGCTTTCCTTTGGGGGCCCCACAGTGGATCATCTGCCTCCATCTCACCCTATCTCAGCATCCTACTCTGTCACACAACCCTCTGCATGTCATCCTTCACTTCCAGGAATCTTCTCTGAGGTCTTCCTGTTTTCCTTCTGCCTGGCAGGTTGTGGGAGCCAACATACAGGGAGCAGTTTAATGTACGATTGCACGTTAACACATCGAATGGTAACAAAAAGAAGGAAGGAAGTCAGAACTGAGTGAACTGCACTACCAGAAGGCAACATTGTAGACACTGACGACAACTACAAGTACCAAGGTGGACAGAGGCTGGGGTCTGGGAACCATGAAGAGGCTGCTAGGAAAGCTGCAACTGCCAAGTACCTGCAGAGAGTAAGGCATGTCCTGAGGAGTCAGCCGAATGGGAAGAACAAGAGCCAGGCAAACACCACCTACACCCTGCCGGTCATCAGATACCCTGCTGGGAAAATATGTTGGCCAAAGGAGGAGATAGAAGCCACTGACATCAAGACATGAAAGCTTCTTACCATGCATGCAGGGTTTCACCCCAAATCCAGCACCTGAGACTGCACGCTAAGCGTAAGGAAGCAGGCCGAGGACTAGTGAGCGTCAGAACCACTGTTCTGGATGAAACAATGAAGATCCATCTGGAAGATGGCAACAAATGATCATGTGCTTAGTGAGTACCTCAGACAGCAGAAACCTGAGAAAGAAGAGCAGGAAGAAGAGGAACCATCGTGGAAGCCTCTGCACGGCATGTACCACCAGCAGATAGAAGAAGTGCTGATATAGAAAAATCCCACCAATGGCTGGAAAAAGCTGGACTAATAGACAGCACAGAGGCACTAACATAGTATACAGAAACATCTGTGCACAGTATGGCCTGGAAGTGCCGAGGTCAAAACGGGATATACCTCCAAGGGCGGTCAAGAACAACAGATCCTGTGGGACTTCTAGATACAGATGGACAAACTGGTGTTTGCTAACCAACCAGACATCGTAGTGGTGGACAAACAAGAGGACAAAAGCCGTACCGATAGATGTAGGAATACCAAGTGATGGGAACATCCGGAAGAAGGAACAAGGGAAGCTCGATAAATACCAAGGGCTCAGAGAAGAGCTAGAAAGGATGTGGAAGATGAAGGTAACAGTGGTCCCCGTGGGAATCGTAACACTCGGCGCAGTGACCCCCAAACTGGGAGAGTGGCTCCAGCAGATTCCAAGAACGACATCAGAGATCTCTGTCCAGGAAGTCCTAGTGATAGGACTTATTCTAAGGTACTGTGCAGGACTCTCAAGCTTTCAGGCCTCTGGTAGAGGACTTGAACATGAAGGACAAACAAAGACCACCGGCAGGGAGGATGGGGAACATATCAGGGGTCTAGCTAGTGGCTGATCACCCCACGCTGTGCTGGGGTGAGAACTTTAGCTGTTAGCTATTGTAACAATAGCTAACTAATGGATAGTTCATACTAACTCCGTATGTGTATAAACATATAGCTTAACTATAACTTTAGGCTAATTACACAGTATATTATTCAACTTAATGGTTGCAGCTTGTGCCTTAAAAACTCCCTGATACTTTAATCCCATGGAGTCAATTTATACCAGGAATAATTCAACAGCAATAGTGAAGTAATGATAAAAGTTTCATGCACTGTGGGTTAGATTGTTTCCCATTTGAGGAAAATTGTGTTGTTCTAGGTTTTTCACTCGTGTTCAATTTCTATTATGTGCGACTTAAACTAATTATTTACATTTTTGTGATGTGTAGGCATGTAAATAAATGCATTTATGGCTCGACCATTCATTCAAACCATCCTAACATCAAATCGATCTAACCTAAAACTTTCAAACACAGGGATTTTGTATATAAACATAAAACACACAAAACCTCTCAGATGTATTATTTCTGAACGCGTGCTTTTATGTTGAAAAGTTCAGAACACAAAGCCATCTCCCCTGAAGGCTTTTGTTTGTGTAGCCGGAGGACTTCTTACCACCGTTTTTATGACTTCCTGTTGTTTTATCTGAACTATTGTTACCTTGTTCTTTTGGATGTGCATGTTTGCCCTTTTGTATTAATCCGAATAAAAAGTTTCAACCCTTATTTACCTCTCTGTCTATAAATCCGCCATATTTCTCCTCAATAGCTCCAGTTAGTTTAGGGCCTATAATAACTTGCAAAAACTGAATAAATGAGGCCTGAACAAAGGCAGCTTACTCTGATCCTGGTTGAACTGCAGGCTGTTTACTCCTCTCTGTTGGGCCATGGCTCTCCAACCTCGGTTAACGAGCTGTTACCGGCAAACTACAGCTGCAGCGGGAACCAGAGGGCAGTCTGAGGAGACAAAAGAACAGGACGGCTTTTCAGGCCGCAGTCTTCATTTTCCTCTGGACGCTTTAAGCCCAACACAACGAGATACTTCAGGCTCAGCTCGGGTCCTGGTTATCTCCCCGCGTGCTCAGATATGTAAAGTCTCACCACGAAGAGAGCAGAGGAGATACGAACGACTTTAAGCGCCGAAAAAACGCCGATAGAAAACAACGGAGAGGTTGCGAAACGGGTTTGTTTTTGTTTTCTCGAATAAAGACGTCACTGACACGTGCTTCCGGTTTAGTTCCGCTTCCTGTTTCGTTTAAAAAGAAGTAAACGTAAATACGTGAATTTTTAAGCAGATGCATTACATCGATACATCATTGATAATAATAATAATAATAATAATAATAATAATAATAATAATAATAATAATAATAAACAGTCATATCAAGTTCTGAAAAATAGTGAATAGTGGCTTGTGAATGTAATCCATATGAACAAATAAAGTAAAGCTCAGAATTTCCAAAATTAGCCAACCAGGTCATTTTCATAAGCATGAGAATCAGCACCTCTAAGTCTGAGGCCATGGTCCTCAGCCAGAAAAGGGTGGAGTGCCCACTCTGGCTCAGGGACCAGTTGCTGCCCCAGGTGGAGTCGTATCTCAGGGTCTTGTTCCTGAGATAGGGAGCGGGAGATCAACAGACAGATCGGGGCTGCGTCTGCAGTGATGCAGAGCTACCCAAAGCAAAGCTGTTGATTTACCGGTCAGTCTACATCCCTATGGTCATGAGCTTTGAGTAGTGACTGAAAGAATGAGATTGCGAATACAAGCAGCAGAAATTAGCTTCCTTTGAAGGGTGGCTGGCATCTCCCTTAGAGATAGGGTGAGGAGTGCAGCCATTCAAGAGGGGCTCAAAGTAGAGCTGCTGCTCCTCCACTGAGGTGGTTCAGGCATCTGACTAGGATGCCTCCTGGGTGCCTCTTGGGTGACGTGTTCTGGGCATGTCCTACCGATAGGAGGCCCCAGGGAAGACCCAGGACACGCTGGAAAGATTATATCTCTCGGCTGGCCTGGGAACGCCTTGGGGTCCCTCTGGATGAGCTGGAGGAGGTAGCTGGGATGAGGGAGGTCTGAGCTTCTCTGCTCAGGCTGCTGCCCCCGCAACCTGGCCCCGGATAAGTGAAAGAGAATGGATGGATGGATGGCTCATTTCCACGACGTCCTTTGAACTCAGAGGTTTCTGTGTGGAGTGAGCTGGCTGTGACACAGCTCCCAGGGACTATCTCCTGTACAACCAGAGAAGATCTGAGAACCATTCCAGTTCCTGCTCCCATTTTATGGAAATTGCCTGCATTTCATTGTCCCCAGTGAACAGGACTGAATTGAAGCAACAGGTTAAAAATGAATATTTACCACCCTTTCTAGAAAAAAAGCCCATTTTTATATTCAATACATGGCCCTGGAGAGGGATGACCACTATTTTAAAATTTAAGCAAACATTGCAGTCAAAAATTTCCAGAACAAGCAGCTTCATTGCTTGTACAGAAATTGTAAATCCATTAATAAACAAACATCCACTGGTTCTACTAGCGATTCACATAGGAAACAAATGGTAAATGACTGGTTCCTATATTTTCACCCTCTTAAAAGTAATTTTTTTAAACAAAGGTTTCATTTTTGCCTAAATCATCATATTTTCAATGTTTGGTTTAGTTTTTTTTGTCTTTTTCTGAAAAAAATGACAGGCCCATTATTTTAAGAGGGTGACAATATAGCCCTTTGCTACTCCACATGAGCACTCAAAGCGTTTTATACAACACACCTCATTCACACAAACACACTTTCTCCTGCAGTTAAAGGCTTTCTATCTGACATTCACACTGATGAACGCATCAGGAACAACTTGGAGTTCAGTATCTTGCTCAAGGATACTTTGGCTGGAGTAGCCAGGGACTGAACTTCCAACCCTCTGATTAGCAGGTGACCTCTTTACCTCCTGAGTCACAGTCACCTTGAGAGGACAAACAGAGGTTACAGCATAATGTGAAGCATTATTAACGTTTCCACTCACCAGGTGCCACCAGAAAGCCCTGAAGAAGAATCACTAGCCCAATATTTAAAAAAACAAAACACCTGGATTTATATTAAACTTATATTAAAAGTACAAACAGTTAAAATCATCAGTGGATAATGATTAGTGCTTGACTGGAATTTCAAAGAAAAACAAAGATCTATTAGAATCACACATAGCATGAACATAACAAATATCAAAAGTATCAAAAATCTTTCTCTTATCCACACATGCTTGATAATTACCAAAAAATTCAAGTCACCTCAGCTCACAGATTCCCAAGAAACTACTTAGGGTGGCTGTAGCTCAGTAGGTAGAGCAGGTCAACTAATGATCGGAAAGTCAGCGGTTTGATTCCTTGGCTGCATGCCAATGTATCCTTAGGCAACCCCAAGTTGTTCTCTGATGCAACCGTTGGAGTATGAATGTTAGATAATTAAAGCACTTAGCTTAATTAATATGGAAGTGCTTGTATGAATGGGTGTACATGGGTAAATGTAAAACATGTATGCTTTGAGTGCTCTGACTGAGTAGAAAAGCGCTATATAAGAACTAGTCCATTTACCATACTGCAGATCCACGGCAGCTTTCTCTTCAGACACACTAACTGGTGAAGTTTGGGTCAGTCTTCAGCTGACGGAGTCCAGTTTCAGGAGCAGGTTGGAGCTTTTTGACAAAAAGCCTCTGATGTTTTACATCAGGGTAAAAGCTGAACAAGGGCTGAAAGAAAGGTTTTTGATAGGAGCTCAGTCTGGTTGAGCTGCTCTAAGTTAAATTAGCACATCACCTACTTATTGGTGAATGTTTATTATTCACCAAATATTAAACTTAATGTTTTTAAATGCTTTAATCTGAGTGCAAACAAGTTGACAAGTTAGCACTTTCTTGCAGATTCTCTTGTTCCCTCCAAACCTGGAGACGAGCCCCTGAGGAGGTCAGGTCGTCTGTTTGGAGGTCTAATCAAAGATGTGATGCGGCGTTACCCTCAGTACCTCAGTGACATCCAGGACGCTCTGAACCCTCAGTGCATGGCTGCCATCATCTTTATCTACTTTGCTGCACTGTCACCTGCCATCACCTTTGGTGGACTGCTTGGTAAGTCTGAACTTCAAGGACTGAAGTACCTGATGAGGCTACCTTAGTTTAGGATGGTTTAAAAGGATCCCTGCCTTTGATCCATCTGAGAATCTCTGACCTCTGTCCTCCGCTGCAGGTGAGAAAACAGATGGTCTGATTGGTGTGTCGGAGCTGATAGTGGCCACGGCGTTGCAGGGCATTGTGTTCAGCGTGTTGGGAGCGCAGCCTCTGCTGGTGATCGGTTTCTCCGGACCGCTGCTGGTGTTTGAAGAGGCCTTCTACACTGTGAGCTCACCTGACAGGAAGTCTACACACCTCCTTATAACCTGTATTTAATTGAAAAGTTTTAAAGTAAAAGTCTCATAGCCTTTATTGGACTCAAAGGTCTCTTTAAATTCCCTTTTTTCCTCAGTTATTTAAATGCTAACTTGACCTTGAACACATCAGTTTGCTAAAAAGCTTTTAATATCCACTGATTTTCTGTTTGAGAAATGTCTTCCATATTCTATGCTGGACTGCAGGCCGGCTGTACATACCTACCTACAAGCACACGAGGGGTTTCTGTAGAGTATTTCAGTTATAACAGACCCTCCTTCAGATCCCCATGAACTTTGGTTTAACATTGAAATTGAAATTTGCCAGAACTCTGCTAAAACTAGGATGGAAGGTAAATCCTCACAATAACTGAGACGTCTGCACAACAGTGAAGTCTTCCAGCATCTTGATGTCAACATCTACCAGGAATGGACTGGTTTAATGTTTCTGTTTGCTGAGCTGAGAGGGAGACAGTCATTCACTGCAACTGCAACATCAGGTCAAAGTAATTCAAACCTGCCTGGTCTGTGTTTCTGTGCAGTTTTGTAAAGTTAATGGGATCGAGTATCTGACGGGTCGGGTGTGGATCGGTCTTTGGCTGCTGCTCATCGTTGTCCTTACTGTGGCCTTAGAGGGAAGCATACTCGTTCGCTTCGTTTCACGCTTCACACAGGAGATCTTCTCCTTCCTGATCTCCCTCATCTTCATCTATGAGACCTTTGCCAAACTGGTCAAGGTAAGTTTGGAGGTCAGAGATCTGTCGCTTCATGAATGTGAATATGATCTCGCCTGTTTTTCAGATACTTTATGGGTTGTTTTATTTGAAAAAGTGAACACACTGATCATTTCAGAGACAGTCTTGGCTCCAGTGTTCTTGCTTATTCTTTCAAAGGATATGAAAGGAAGAATTGAACCGACAGTTGGAACGTTTTCATAGTTCTTCATTGTTCTCAAGGCAGCTGAGTAGAGCTTGGAGGTAGTCCCAATTTTTTCTGTGTCTGCAATACAGGAACTATTTCTTAGAACTGTATTCTGGGGTATCTGAGAAAGTACCGACTACAGTGGAGTCAGTACTTTCTCAGTGGAGCTTTGAGTAATGCAGTCTTACTGTGATTGGTCCAGATGTGCATGGATATTGATTGGTGAAGCATCAACACAGCAAAAGCAGCCTAAACAGAGAAGTCTAAACACTGGTACTGCTTTCACTGAACCCTACTGATGAAGGAAATACAATGCCATTGTGAGCCATTACAGCAAACTATGAAAGCCTTTGTTAGCTCATCTTTCTAGTAGATATTAATCACACAGCAAACTGAAGGGTCTGAAACGGAACAGAAAACAAAGGCTCAGAAGGTACGTCCTGCTCCAGGTGGATCCTCACCCAGCAGAGTTCGCTCAACAGTTGGGTACAGAAGCAGTGGTTATGTGGTTTCATGATACTTCACGTGAAACACATGGAAATCACGATACATGATTTACATGCATCCAGCATCGCGATACATGATGCATGTCATTCTTTTAAAATAAGGAGCAAACACTGTGAGGTCAATGAAACAGAGTCAGTGCTTTCAGCTGCTCACTGAGCCAGTTACAGCCACTTTAACCACTGTCTTCATCACTGGTCTTTCCTAGATCTTTCAGGAGCATCCACTCCATAACTGTTACCATGGAAACAACACCATATCCCTACCTCTCTGCAATTACACCATGGTCACCAGGAGTACTGGGAAAGTTGTTGGAGAGCCAAACACCGCGCTGATGTCATTAGTCCTCATGGCAGGAACGTATTTCATCGCTTTTTACCTTCGCAAGTTCAAGAACAGTTCCTTCTTCCCTGGAAGGGTCAGTACATACAAATATACACGTTACAGTACATAAACACAGCTACATACTAATATATACACGTTACAGTACATACAAACACAGGTACATACTAATATAAACACGTTACAGTACACAAACACAGGTGCATCGAGTACAGGTACATACAAATACAGGGGTACACATGTTAATAAGCTGAGGTTTGGAGCTGTTACAGACCATCGCTCTGATAGTCATCATCGATGAAGACTCCCTGCAGTGTCACACTTTGAATTTCTGTCCTGATGCTGTGAATGTGCTCAGGTGTGCCTACAGTTGGCTCTTTGGTTCTACATGTAGATGTTCCTTCCTGGTATCTCCTGACCTCTCACCTGATGCTTTATGTTTTTAGCTGCGTAGAATCATCGGAGACTTTGGAGTCCCCATTGCTATCCTCATCATGGTGCTGGTGGACTACAGTGTGGAGGACACCTATACCCAGGTGGGGCTGGAGCACATTTTAAGCCTCAGAAAGAACCCTGTACTGAGCTGTAATCGAACAGCTGCCCTCTTCCTTCTGGCCCACAGAAACTGAACGTGCCCAGTGGATTCTCAGTGTCCAGCCCAGAGAAGCGAGGTTGGGTGATTTCTCCTCTGGGGTCGGACGGGCAGTTTCCAATTTGGATGATGGGCGCCAGCATCCTGCCGGCCATACTCGTCTTCATCCTCATCTTCATGGAGTCCCAGATCACAGCGTAGATGATTTTAGATTTTACAGAGCACTTTACTTTGAATTTCACGTGGGAGTTAGTCTTGACTTTTCTTTTGGGGGGGGGTCTGCACGTAAAGAGCCTGGCACAGACTGGAGACCTCTGACTCTTAGTCCTAGCTAAATAAAAGTTTCTATTCTAACCTGGTTTGCAGTCTTGACTCGACTCCAAATGTTACTTGATTCTTGACTTCTTTAAGTCTTTGAGGTTGTTCCATATCTGTGACCTGACCATCGTTTTCCTGCGTCTGTCCTCCAGGCTGATCGTCAGTAAGAAGGAGAGGATGCTCGTTAAGGGAACCGGTTTTCACGTGGATCTTTTAATCATCGTTGTGGTGGGTGGAGTTTCGGCTCTGTTTGGCCTGCCGTGGTTGTCGGCCGCCACGGTTCGGTCTGTGACTCACACCAATGCCCTGACCGTCATGAGTAAAGCTGTTGCCCCCGGAGACAAGCCTCGCATTCAGGAGGTCAAGGAGCAGAGGGTGACGGGCTTCTTGGTGGCGGTTTTAGTGGGTACGACTACTGTAAGAGTTTCCCCAGCACCTCTGCTGCTGCTTCTCCCAGCGTGCCGCTGGGTCTGATCTGCTGTCTGCTCTCAGGTCTGTCCATCGTGATCGGGGAAGTTCTGCGTCAGATCCCCCTGGCTGTACTGTTTGGGATCTTCCTCTACATGGGTGTGATGTCCTTGAATGGGATCCAGCTCACCGAGCGACTCATCCTGCTGCTGATGCCCCCGAAATACCACCCCCACCACAACTACGTCCGCAAGGTTAGTCATGGCCTCCAAACTGTGGTGTGGACTCACACTGAAACACTTCACTTTGCTGCAGTAGAAAACTCCCTGTTGGATCATTAGCTTTAAAAATGTCCGCTCATGATCTGGACCAGGAAGCTCCAGACAGCCACCCCACAATACATTTACTGAAAGTGCTACAAAAAATAATTTCACATCTGCAAAATATGAAAATAAAGTTGAATCACAAACAGTGCATATAGTCTAATACAGCCATTCCCAAAGTCAAGAATGCTGTAATTGATTTTTTTATATAAATAAATAAATTTATATAAATATGTAATTGCATACTTGTGAGTAATTTCTGTCATTACTGCAGTTCACCTGCAGTACCTTCATGGCCCACCAGGGGGCTGCAGCCCACAGTTTGGACTCACTGGTCTAATAGATCATACCTGCTTCTTAATTTTCCTGCTGCCCCCTGAGCCACAGCTGTGACCTGCACTCTTACAGGCAGCTGCAGAACACTGAAATGAACCTGCTGTCAAAAACAATGGGACCATGCAGAGTATCAGTAAGAGTACATACATGTTCAAAGCTCAACTCTCAGCTAAAGCTCCAACCAAATCCCTGACTTCCTTGGTGTGAAGTGATGTCAGTCTGTAGAACGCAAAGGTGAACTGAGAACATATTTATTCATCTTTATGAGGCAAACACAACAGCAAAATAATAGAAAACTTATCAGACGGTTCGAAAACCTCCAAAAGCTTAAACTTCTGGAGGCTTTCTCTGCTGTCCTTCAGGTGAACTTCCAGGATGGGTTCCATGGAGCTCTGATGACGCTCTGATTATTTAGACTTCAAACTCAGCAGATGAACACCTGCTGGTCTGAGCTTCAGACGTCACTTGGTGGTCTTAACTTGAAAGTTGATGCTGAGCTCTCCTGATTTGAGGAACTTAAATGCGGCTTGTTGACTCGGACGTGACTTCAGAAAAAGAAAAGAAGCTGAAACTCTCACACACCTGTCTCAGAGTCACCTGTGTCTCTGCTGTCTCACAGGTGCGGACGTTAAGGATGCACCTGTTCACTCTCGTCCAGCTGACGTGTCTGGTGCTGCTGTGGGTCGTCATGGCGACGGCGGCAGC
>VUQM01092556.1:0-11449 GCA_015108615.1 Australoheros scitulus
TAAATGCTTGGATCTCCTTGGAGTTGCTACTAATGGTTTCAAGCCTGCAAGTAACTCTTTCTGTCCTGACGTTGCTGGATTTTTTTTACAGCCTGACAGAGCTGTCAAACATATGCATCCAACCACCCACCCACCCACACACACACACACACACACACACACACACACAAACACATACACTTTGATGTTGCATTCAGCCAAAATAAGTTACTGTGTTTCAAGCTATTATACAGATGCTCAGTATCTGGAGACCCTGCCCTTCTCCCTCAAGGAACATGCTTTTATGCTGTTAAAGCCCATGTTAGCATGCAGACTAGAGAGCTGTGCATGTTTTATATATTTAGAGGCCACATATGTACAGAGTCATTTAGCTAGTTATGAATCTAAGACGAGGAACAGGGCTTCCATCTGTATTCGTGCGTTTTTTGCAGATTCATGCTCATTAACGGTTCCATCTGTTCTTATTACACGCACAAACCCTTCCTCCTTATTTCTCAATCTATTCCTCTTTTCTCTCAAGCTCACATTGACCTTTAATTCTCGCATGCACATAAATAACTGCTCACACATAAAAGTGAAAATGTGATTTTTTTTTTTTTGACATAACAAACACATATTGTATCCGAGAAACTTCGCTTCTGAAATGTGATAACATCGGTTCATCACAGAAAACATTCCTCTGTAAACTCATTATATGGCGTATCATGTGAAACTCTTGGGCCACCCCTCATTTCTTTTTATTTTTCTGGGAAAGTTAATATTTGAAATGACCACCTTAGGCAGCTCTCTTTAAGCAGCATAGTAGCATAGCATTTTTTCTTTAAGTAGTCTTCAGTGATAATTCTCCAGGCTTCTTCAGATGTTTGCTGCCTTTTGTTCTGTTCTCTGTCAAGGTGATCCCACACTGCTTCAACAATGCTGAGGTCCGGGCTCTGGGGAGGCCAATCCATGACTGATAGTGTTCCACTGTGTGTTTTTCTATCCAGGTAGGCTTTTACTGGCAGTGTATTTGGGATCATTGTCATGAAGAAAGATGAAGCCATTACCAATCAGGTGCTTTATCCTGATGGTATTGCATGGTGGATCAAAATCATAATTTTTGATCTCCAACACCACAGGCTGAAATACAACCACAAACAATGACAGAGCCTCCACTGTGCTTTACAGATGGTTGTAGACACTCACTGTTGTACCTCTCTCCCAACCTTCTCTGTACATACTGACAATTTGAACAAAAAAGTTAAAATTTGGATTCATCACTCCATCAGACCTGTTGCCACTGATTTTCAGTCCAGTTCTTGTGTACTTTGGCCTACCTCAGCCTTTTCTCCCTGTTTCTTTTCCTTAAAATGGCTTAAGGGAGACCATTTCTTGATAAACAGTAGATGAATAAACTGAAGGGACAGATGCGTCTCTCAGGTCCTGTGTCAGAACTTTGCTCAATTTTTTTCCTATTTCTTAAGGACATGACTTTCAGATACTGTTCATCTGCTATAGATAGTTTTTTTTAGACCTGTCACTTCTTTTATCCTCCACCTGTTTAGCTGACTCAGATAGTTCATATGTGGTACTCACAAAAGCAACTCATCGATTTTTTTTATGATTAATTACATGTTACTATGTAAAATATGGGGTCTTTTATCTGGCAAACAGCCCAAAGTAAAAACACATTCACTTTAGCATGATAAAAACATAGAAATATACTGCAGTTTGAAAAGCGTTCCTTTAATTTATTTGAGCAGTGTATTAAACTGACGAACCTTTACAGTGGTGATGATGAGACCATTATATATTCAGTCTTACTAATTGTTTCAGTGTTTCATTATGGGATCCTCCAGTATTCTGTGTAGAAAGGCCTCCCATCTTTCTCCATTTTTATACATTTTATATATGAAAAGTTAATTTAAGTAAAACCCAAAGTTTCCAGATGTTCTTTACCTTCAGATCACTCCCGCTTCCTAAAGGTTAACATGACACATCTCACGCTGCCAAAATCCAATGCATCATCCCACCCTTGTCAGAAATGATCAGCATCAATAAAGTCTCCTAGGCGACCAAGTAATTACGGCCGCAGCTACAACGTCATTTGGGAATGACCACATTAGCATGCTCTCAGTCGTCGTGGCAACCCTGCCAGGGGCAGGTTCTAAGGGAGACAAATTAACTGGGAGACTGAGCAAACAAACTCTCACTCTGCATCTGTCCGCCTGTCTCGTGCTCGTGTACGCAAACACTCACACTCATATACGAGCTCACATTACAGACACATGCACATATACAAGAGAAAACACACCAGTGCTCTGCTCTTTTCGCTCCTCTGTCTGGTCAAATTTGTAGTGTTTTTATGTTCTGTCACTTACCTTTATTCTGTCTTCTTTGTTTTATATTCTTTTAGATACATACCAATATAACATTTCCTATAATAAAAAAAGATGTGGATGCTCACTCACTCTGCTATACTATGTAAATGCTTGATTCCCCTCCATGAACACACTAATTCCATGGTGCCTTTAACACTGCTCAGGGGCGGTTGAGATTTGGAAGAAAATTATTTTCTTATATCTACAACTCGTGTCCAAGATTTGAAAACCTCTTCATTTCTGATCACTTAAATAGTATCAGGGCAATTTTTGCCTCTCATTTGCACATGAATGGCTGTGCTGTTGTGAAAGGTGACTCTCACAGCCTTATGGGAGCTGTAGTTGCTCATAGGAGATGCCTGCCAAAAAGATCATCTGCTGTTCTATGCATATCTCAGAAACTGAGGTGTTAAAAAAATTTTCTTTGGATGAGAACCTGATCAAAATGTTTCAGCTTTTTCAGAAAAGAAGTGGGAGGGAGGTGTCTAGATGTAGGAGGCCAAGCCACGCAAAAACAAGCTGCAAATGAAGAAACAAAAAAAAAAATCAAGAGGAAAAAAAAAGGCAGCAGAGAATTTTTTTTAAAAATGTACCGGAAAGCGGGAGACTAAAAACAAAGCTGACAGTAAAAGAAGAAGAAAAAGTCAGAGCAGAGTGAGGGCAGAGGAGCAGGCGGTAGATGAATGTGGGTGTCTGATGTATAATGAATGACCTCTGGCTGATGCCTTGGCCTTTCTCTCATCTTTTTTTTGTTTCCGCTGCTCCCTTATTCCCTCCACGCTCTTCTTTGCCCTCATCACACTAGCACTTCTGTGACTCTCCCTTTTTTTCCAATCATCATTCCTGTCATTTTTAGCTCCTTTTTTTCCATCAGCTCCCCTTTGTCTCTCAGCTGTTTTCACCATCTCTACAGGAAATAAAATGTTCCGACTTTAAACTCCATTCGACTCCACAGTAATGTCTTCTAAAAGGAACACGTAGCATTGAAAAGGACAGGTTATATCCAACACACCCAGTGTCATCTGATATGTTATATTCAGCAGTGTGACTGGCAGTTACATACTTTAACTGGACATCTGAGTGTCTGTTCACTGGGGATTACACACTTCCTCTGTCGCATTATAAAACAGACCGCCATGGAGTCTTATAACATCTTCCACCTCATACATTTTTTTTTTTTTGCCTTCAGACAAAGCCAAGCACATTACAATATAGGGTTTCTCCTCCTGGTATTAGAAATGTTGTAAATGGTTCCAGACATGAGAGTCAAAGGAGTTTAACCAGAGCCTCTGAAGAAAAGAGGCTTTTACATAGCTCAAATATAAGCCAGCTGTAAGAAGTAGCCTCCTTCAAATGATGCAAGTATTCAAATCCTTTATTTTAAAGCACAATCATCAAAAGGCTCCCTGAGTATCAAAAGTATGTAATGTGCGCTTTGAGAGTTATTCACATGTTTTGTATGTACAGTTCAAGCGGTAGTAGTAGCCGAACTATATTCAGATAGATTTAGTGTTGTAGTTTCCCTTTTGAAATGTGGGGGTGGAGAAGTCGAAGTAGCATATTATGCATCTATCCAAGTATATAAAAATAAAAACATGTGACATTGTGGTAAATAACACCACTTTGTGGCAGTCTGATATCATGAAATGGTAAATGAATAACACACCAGTTTTCCTCGGGCCATTTCACGTTCTCAACGCATTTGCTTTTTGAGTGTCATATCACACCACGCAATTTCAGACAATAAAAGCTAAGACCTAAGACCTTTCATGCCATTTTACAGTGTTACAAGAAACACTAAGTTTATAATGCCCAGACGTGACACTTGAAACGCCCGTGAAGCGCTGTGCCGTTTATATGTAATTCTATGAAGCCGCATCACTGGGGACAGCAAAAAGAAAAAAAATTAGGAAACACAACATTTATCACTTTTTAATGGCAAGCTTGTTGGCTAACAAGTGTCTAAGTACACATACAGCAGACACAGTGCAGTGTTGTTTGTCTGAATCATACTTCTGTCCACCTGGTAGATGTGAGTCCATTACTCACTCTCCTTTTTAGCTCTTTTTCTGTCGACAACAAACTGCTGCAGGAAAACATGTGGCCCTGAGCTGCCCGATGTTCTTCTGAATTCATTAATTTTTCTAGGCAGGCATTGCCGTCAGCTACAGATTTTTCACCAAAAACATAAGGAAAGAAAGAAAATCAATAAGAACCAAAACAGTGAGAAATAATTCAGGTACTAATTTGGATTTGATGGGTTTGTTTTGGAGAGTGAGTGAGAATGTGACCCACTGAAAATGTCCAGCTCTCCTTCCAAACTATATACTCTTGCTCTATACTAATATGTTACCAGTGTTCGTACTCCTGTGTACAGGCGGTTCCAGTGCCGCAGTGCATGACAGATGGCTGTTTACTGACAGATGCATCCGCTCAGGACCATCGTCCTCTCTGAGCCAAACAATCAGCCAGCCAACCACGAGCCGCGAGTCAGCTCAGTGCAATAAGCCGATCTGTTGCCCCGGCAACAGCTATTTTGGCTCCACCTTAGTTTGAACACACTGCAGTGTCAGATAAAACATGAGCAGAACACCTTAAAGGAAGCTTGAGTTTTATTCTTCTCGTCACACTCTGCTTTGCCCCGTCTGGGGCTCCTCTCCCCCTGCGCTTCTCTGTTTCATCGCGCTCCTTCCCTCTGTGGATGTTTTGCTCAGCAGAGATGCAGAGGGAGGAAAAGGAGAAGGGAGGAGGAGGGGAGGCCCCAGCCCTGCTTGGCGAAGTAGCGGCTTGGAAACCCATCTGGTAGTAATAAGGGCTTGCTACTGTGACTCATGCCTGCGTACGCCCACCGGACTATTACAGGCTTATTTAGTATGTACGTCCATTAGACACATGTGACCATGTGAGCCGAGCGGCACGCCAAACCTGTGGTGCACCATTAACGTTGCACAAATACACCCACAGTGCAAGATACACCTTAAGACAAAAAAAAATAAAAAATACTGCATTACCCATACAGTTACAAATCCCAAAAAATGCTACCTATATGATACAATATTACAGCATTTCTTCTTTCCTACGAAGGCTCTGTCTCAGGATTGCTGAGATGAAATTAATTACTTCCTGCAATACACCACAATTAAAGATCCTGTTTGGAGAGCTGGCTACCAAACTATTCCCAAACGTTCATTAAAGGTTAAATAAACTACAGGCTAGGGTTGGACCAGCCGTGTTCCCCTCACTGTTTCCACACTTAAAGCACGCCAGCAAGTCTGAATAGGTCAGCAGTGAGGTTTGGATTAAGGGGTTAAAATGGTAAAAGGAGTACCTTGGGTTTGGTTTTTAGCTAATGTATGGGCAAAACAAAAACAAGACAGTGTTCAATTAGGGATTGGACAATGAAATTCTGGATTGCTGCCATTTTGGGCTCTGGTGTTTTTACTGTTTACCAACATTTATACAAATGAAGACGTGGATTCCAAGTCTGACATAAAAAAAAAAACAGAGCGATTAAGGAAGGAGTAAAGGATCATTCTGGGCAAATTAAACCTCAGTGTTTTTCCACACAGCTTTGGGACCCAGGTACAAACAGCTTCTGTCTTTAATATTGTCTACTCCCTTTTTATTTAAAGCTTTTACAATTCTCTGTTTCAGCTGTCAGCTGTTTTTGGAAAGCCATCTGATGAATTTCAAGATGCAGCTTTGCTCCCAAAATGGAAGTGGCCCATTTAGCAGTGGAAAATTTGGTGAAAGGAGAAGGTGGATTGCATCTAAAACGCTGGTTAACCACATTTGAAGTTGTTCTGCTTAATGTGCCTCATCACTCAAACTATTGTTTCTTCCAGCCTGCAGCAAATAATACATATCATTGAGGTAATAATAATGACTGTAAAACCCTGCTAATGACTAATGGGTTCATTTAAGTCAAAGCCTCCTTCCTTGGAATTCAAGGCAACTTCCTGATATGTTAGGCCCAGAATTTTGTTCTTTTTTTTATGGAAAGGCTAATTGAAAACACTTCCAAATGGGCCATGGTACGATCCCCCTCTTCTGGGGTGTTTTCTAAGAATCACGAATCAGGATAAGCGCGAAGAGATGCTTATCAACCAGCAAAATGGCGGCTTTGCGCGGCTGATCCCCCTATCTACCATCGAGATACCTCAGAACTGATGCAGCGGGCCCTTCGCTCGCCCCTTTACGCACAGCACGACACACCTGCGCTCCTCCTCTGCCGTTTTCTCAGAAGCATCAGCAACACAGGTCGTTTCTCTATACGCTTCACACTAAAAATGAGGGCACAGCCAAGCTGCTGCTATGCGCAATAGTGCGTAATGTGTTTGTGTTATCACAGCGGGTGGTAATGGAATTCTGTTAGTTGGTAGCGCGACGGAAATCGGGGACAAATGGTGCGGGATGGGGTGCGCATTCACCGCAATGTGAAACAGGCTTTATGTATGCGTAAAACTGACCAGCCTCGTGCGTCCCCGGATTGTCGGACATCTCCAGCACCAGCAACTCGCGGCCTTCGAAGCTCTCCCCAATGGTGTAGATGCGGGTGATGGTCGGACACTGCAGCCACACCGACACCAGCGCTTTCCGCAGCTCCTCATAACGGTGGTACTCGAAGGAGATCTCACCATCGCTGCCGGTTGCGCTGACCAGGGCGACCACTGCGGTCCCGAATAAAACTACCGAAAGGAAGTGTTTCATTTTGACGCGTCTTCGTTTTCCTAAGCCCTGTCTCCCTGCCTGCCTGCGGCTTGGTTCCAAGCCTTATCTCTGTGCTGCAGCCTCGCTTTAGGCTATAAATATCCCTCCCTCTGCCTCTCTCTCTCCTTCCCTCTGTGTGCGATGCGCTATACCTGAGCGCAGGCTCGCTGTCAACGCGCAGCTTAAAGTCAGCCACAAGATTCCCATATCCGGTCACAATTTTCAAAATAATCTTTCGTAAAAAGGATTTGATAGGCAAGAATTATTTATAATGCTTATTTTATAAACGTGACAAACTCATTATTCTCTGGCCACATAAAGAGAAGAAATAAAAATGGAGGATGGGATAAGAAAGAAAAGTAAAAGTAAGAAAATGGTCACATTGCAGCAGGAAATTAATAACTCAGTATAAGAGTATGAAAAAGCATGAATGACAAGACAACACAAAAGTTAAATTATTATGGCCATTATAGCATCCCTTCTCGGCCCACCTTAATGTTAAAATCCAAACATTTAAGTTAGAGAATGCAGGCCGCTGCAGCTTTAAATGCTTCACTTGTCATTTCCTGCTTAATTTTGCTTTGTTTTGCTAACATTTTGTTGTTTTGTAGAATTCAGTTGATAAAATAATATACGATACTGCAAATCTAAGGACTCTAACCTTAACCTCCACAGGTTGTGCCATATGGCTGCCCCTCCCTGAGCCTGGAAATTGAAGAGATTTCTTCCTGTTAAGAGGGAGTTTTTCCTTGCCAAGTGCTTGCTTATAGGGGCTCATCTGATTGTTGGTGTTTTCTCTATTATAGTCTATTCATTTAACAAAACAAGTATCTACAATTTTCATTACATTAGTTAACCGAAATTGTGGTAGTGATATCAAAAGAAAATGTATATATATATATATTTCTTTACGTCCTACAAACTATTAAAATTGGTCAATTTCATGTATTGATTTTTAATTAATTTTCCAGGTCACGTATAAGGCCTCACTTCCTGTTTGGTGCCTACTGCTGATGACTGACTTGATGGAGCTGTGGGGGTGTGTCCACAGTGCAGCAGTTAAACCAACTCCATGTACACTGAGGCCACAACATTAAAACCACTGACAAGTTACATGAAGAACAGATGATTTTGAGAAGATGCAGTTTTCTCCCAGCAAATCACTGGGATTCTGGCATTCACCTGGATGTTATCTAAACATGAGTTTGCATGTCCTCCCCCTGTCTGCACGGGTTCTTTCTGGGTCCTTCGGCTTCCTCCCACAGTACATAGTGGGGTTAGGTTAACTGGTGATTCTAAATTGCCCATAGGTGTGAAGGTGTTGTCTAGCCCTGTGACAGACTGGCAACCTGTCCAGGGTGTACCCCTGCCTCTCACCATATGGCAGCTGGGACAGGCCTCAGCGCCCTGCGACTTTATAATTCACTGGCACATGTTCTTCTCTGTCTAAATTCAGACATTTTTTTTTTTAAATGACAAACTCCTGCTTAAATTTGTTCACATATTTTATTCTGACAAAAACACAAAAACAACTAAAATGGTTTACTTTTGTATAAAATTAAAGCAGCATTTAATTATTTTTACATGTTTGAACGACCTAGAACACATCCCCTTTTTATCAAGAATATACACGAGTTTGCATCAAACACGCCTGACTGTCTTATTTTAAGAAGTCTGCGTTGAATTTAGGCAGTTCCCACCGAGCTGCAGCTTCAGCTGCAGGAAGGAAAGACTGCCTCAGATCAACTAAAGAGGAAGTGCTAAAGTGCTGAGACATTCAGAGGGTTACAGAAGCATTTAAGTTTAAGCCTTATTTCTTTTGATAACAAAGCAAATGAAGACTTGATGGTTTCTATTCAGCGAGCTGTTGACAAAAACAATGCTTCTTTTTTAAGAAGGCACAGAAGGCAGACTGAAGTCAGCACACAGTCTGATTCATAATCAAACCACAGACGTGCTGACTCACTTTTTTAAACACCTTTTGCATGTTTTTCAAAAAGTATACAGAGATGAAAATTAGCAGTAATTGCGTGTTTTTGTCTGTATGGCTCACTGCCTCTTCTCCACCTGACAGCATAGGTGTGAGTCTGTGAAGGGAAGCTTGAGCGTTTTTACTGCTCCTTCTTATCTTCCTGCTTCTCCATGTACTTGTTGTACTGGCTGTCTGTCTTCAGCAGCTTGTCCCACCAGGTGAAGGTGGAGGCGTAGTTCCCGACAAAGTTCATGTGGTGGAAGTCATGGAAACGAGTGCCGGCGTAGAACGGGATCAGGTGGAGCGGGTTCAAAGGGATGTCATAACCACTATTAGAAATAAGAAAGGGAAAAAAGATAAGTCACAACTTCACTCAAAAAGCGACCAAGTTTCACAAATTTGTCAAAACCTTTGACGATAAATATGCTCCTAAAACCTTTTCAGAAAGTAAAATGGTAACAAAGTGTGTCGCTGAAGAAAAGATGGGTTTAATTTGGTTTTGTCCTCAAGTTGATGTTTAGAGTTTGGGAATGTATTCAAAATTCAAAAAGTTGACATTTGACTTAAGCTCAACTTAGACTTCTTTACTGAACCTATATAAAGCAGCCTGTGACGTATAACCTACACAAGGCATTTCCAACATTTATGCCTGTGCAGGCTGTGTCAAAGCCACGTGTAATTTCATCTCTAAGTTGATGCATGTCAGGGCACAGCACAGGGTTTCAGAAAGATTAGCGGTTACAATGAACCTATGGCATCAATTTAATCCACAATTATAAATCCAGATTTAGGCCTTTTGCATTAAATACTTGCTTTATTTTAGAAGAACGATTTGCAAAAAAAAAAAAGGTCAGTAAATGTAAGCGATCACATGTTATAGATATTTTTAAAGGGAAGCTGCAAAGGCCTTTACAAATAGCAGCTTGTATAAAAAAAAAGATCTAATCAGATATAAAAAAGGCTCAAAGGGTTTCAGTTTCCTTAGCATTGCACTTTAAAGAACAAAAGTTACCAAACACAATATTATACATATATACATAAGATATAAGGAACTTGCTGGATGAATATAATGTTCATATTATTATACAAGCAGTCTGTGAGCCTTGAATCTTCCAAGGTCTTTATGGTGTACAGTACCTGTATGCAAATGTTTGGTGCACAAATATCCATCCCTCCATCTATTTTCTTCTGCTTAGCCTTTTCAGCCTTGCGGGGGGGACTACTTAAATAATACTATTATCAAAAATATTATTTCTAAAATATAAATGTGTTATATTAAGCCTGTATTAAGACAAACACATCTGATGTTCTCTGTGGCCCTCTAGTGGACAACCACACACATCAAAAGCAAAGTTAAATTGTGTCATTTCACATGAAACTATCTTAATGAGTATGACTGTACTCTGTGGTGCAGGTGTAAAATAAAAGTAAGTGAAAACAATCTGCTTTGTCCCATTTATGATAATACACCATTTGGTACAAGCGGTCACTTTCATGATGCCAACTTCTCTCCTCGCTTCCCTCACATGTATCTTTCCTTCACATTTTACTGAATTTGCAGGAGAGAATGGGAGGAAGAGAGAGATGTGAGGAAGGATCCCCTTGTCCTTCCTTCCTTCCCTCCTTGAGCTGCATTCAAGGGACTGGAAGATTATCTGCAATTATGGAATGATTTCCACAAGAGAGAGGAGTTATTTAGCAAAATGAAAAGCACCTACTGTGTCCTACCTGTGAACATCGATGGTCTCCATCAGACGGACGGCCACCCAGGCCCAGAGTAAGAATACGTGGTTGCAGAAGATCATGATGCCGATGAAGAAGCCAGCCCCGAGGATGATGGTCTCAGCAGGGTGAGCGTATTCTGCCTGCATGCCGAACGGGGCCTGAGGCAGAGGACAGACATGCTGAGAGTACGCACACACGCTCTTTTATCCTAATCACAGTTAATAAGCAGAGGTGGGAAGTAACAAAATACTTCGTTACTGCACTTAAGTAAAATTTTCTGTACTCTCTTTGAGTATTTATTTTTTCTACCAACTTTTTACTTTTACTCCCTACATTTTTTTTTTCACAAATTTCTGTACTTTCTACTCCTCACATTTTCAAAGCAGACTCGTTACTTTAGGTTTCAGATATTTAAGGGAAATTTTCATTGTGGTCACTGCTGTATTTCCAGGGAGAGCAAAGAGAGAGAAAAGTTCATTCAGAGATGGAGGAAAATGTAAGAAAGAGGACAGAAGAGGAAGAAGAGGTTAGATTTAAAGGTAAGGACTGCAAAACAAACTGAGGTGTGCTGACTTTGTGTTATTCAAAGATTCTATGAAAATATTGCAGTTTAGTGCAAGACAAACAGGTCAGCTTGTTGTACTGTATTTACAGTAAAGTGTTGGTGCACAGAGGCTGTGTT
>VUQM01092558.1:0-12154 GCA_015108615.1 Australoheros scitulus
ATTAATTATTAATCCCTGGCTCTCTTCAACAGCATGTCTTTTCTCTCCCCTCAGCCCAACTGGTCGCGGCAGATGACTGCCCCTCCCTGAGCCTGGTTCTGCTGGAGGTTTCTTCCTGTTAAAAGGGAGTTTTTCCTTTCCACTGTCGCCAAGTGCTTGCTCATAGGGGGTCGTTTTGACTGTTGGGTTTTCTCTGTATTATTGTAGGGTTTTTACCCACAATACAAAGCGCCTTGAGGCGACTGTTTGTTGTGATTTGGTGGTATATAAATAAAATTGAATTGAATTGAATTGAATGTTGGGGAAAAACTCTCCACCACCCTAAAACATTGTTTTTGAAGGATGTTTTCCCCTGTAGTACAGGGACTTGTAGAATCTCTTGTGAGAAACACTGAATGTTTTTCTGCAGCTCTCACTGACTCTTAATGTGAAATATTACTATGGTACATGACACGTGTTCATACCCTCTTTTAGACTGTATGTGCATGCTTGTGGAGTACAACAGTGGCAAACAGTAATCAGAGATAGAAGGTACCCCTTTCCTCTAAGGTCAAGAACACCCAAACCACAACAGAAAATACCCCCGTCAGCATAACATAACCACCTGATCCCCAAATGTAGGCCTTTAAAAGTTCAGGGTTTTCCTTTTATTTGCAACCAGTCAGTAAATGTCAATTCAAATCTTCAGGCTCAAATTGTGACATATATTTAGTAACTTGATAAACAGGTGCTTTCTGGCCACATCAGAAAGATTTTAACCCAAAGGCTTCAAGCAGCAGCATAAATACAATAATACAGTGTTTCACTGATCAAAGCAGAATTATTTTAGTGGAGCACATCAAAAGGGAATAAGTAATATTGATGATGTGTGCCTTTCGAAGGAGCTGAGCTGGCAAATAGTTATACTGAAGTGGGCATGGGTTTATGAGCCAACAGTAGGACTGAGTTCAAGTGCGTTAGAGAAAGAGACAGCCTGGTAACCATTCTGGGAATGGTGTTAAAGTTATGAATGTTGCATTTAATGCAGTGCTAAGTGTGATGTATACTAGCTGGCATGTCTAGACTGAATCTTGCCCAGTGCCATAAAATCTTTTATGATGTGGGTATTTTTTTTGTGTGTGTCATTGCACCTGCTAGTCAGACACCTCTCTGTATTTGTCAAACTAAAAATCTAAAATATAGTTGCTCTGTGCAAAGAAGAAAAAATGAACATGGGAGATTTGGCATTGCCCTGTGGTGTCTGACAGTGGAACACAGGGATAAGATTCTCTGGTCCTGTGGGTGTGGCTGGTTGGGGCTTTCAAGCTTGTTGTGGAAAGGACCGGAAACGGGGGAGTTGGAGGCCAATAAATACTTTGGGCTCTTTGCCATGTTCCTTTAGGTATTCATCAGGAAGTCTTTTTCTGTGTGGTTGTGCATATAGTCCTGCTTGGGAAGTGTCATTGCCAAGTGGGATTTTCTTGGTCTGCAGCAAAGTTTAGGTGGATGGTATGTGACAACGTAATATTCATGTGAATATAAGGACCTAAGGTTTAGATCATTCAAAAAAAGATGGTACTCACTCTTGTGGCTGAAAAACACTATGTAGACTAGCGATATGCATATAGTGAGAAGGCGGGGGTGGGCCATCTTTCTTTTTTCACTTCTTGTCACGTGAGTTTTTTGAGTCCTGAACACAATTTTCACTGAAAATTTGAGTACAAACCATAATTGTGCTCTTGGTCCAATCCTAACTGAGCACAGGAGGGCTGTCACATCATAAAAACGGATTTTGGGGTGAACAGGCAAATGATGTCATCCTGCAGACACTGACATCAGATCAGAAAATGCTTGGTATAGCATCCCCTGCAGCTATTGCAAGAGATGTCACATACAACTCTGATCTTTCTCTCTGGTGAGGGCTTGTCTTCAGGGTGTGCATACAGATATCCTAGGGTGCTGATTGGTTTGAACTGAGTTTAGAGCCAATGTCTTGAAGATTGTGCATGTTTTAGTGGCCATGATGAATATAATGCTTCTGGAGCCTCATAAGTCAGCTTTCCAATGTGAAGTTTTTGTTATTATTAGGATTACTTAAATCGCTGACAAACTGAAGTAATAGTGAGGTTCTTTGGTGGAAGAGATTTAAATGACATATGAAATACAGAAAAAAGCAGGAGTAAAAAAAATCTATTAAAGCCTATTTAATTGATCTTATAAAACTGTCATGGTTGGGGCAGGTGAGGACCCAGAAACAGGACAGAATAAATTAATGAACTAAAAGCAAGCCTTTATTGCAGCTGATGGAAAAGGTTCAAAGTAAGTCTAAAACATGAGGTAGATCAAAATCCAAAGCAAAGAAAACAGTGGATAAATCTGAAGAGAATAAATTGGTCTGCGCATTATACAAAAACAAACTAACCTTCAAAGTAAAACAGGAAATAACCAAAAGAGACTACATAAGACAAGGAAATACAAAGGAACTTGATCAAGGGAAGCAGAGACGTACTTGTCAGATTACTACATATATTCATAAAAATATTAGTGAAACAAAATGCAAAATAACACAAAAACTAAGACTGATCACTAAAATAAACATAAACGCCAAAAGACTCAATACTACAGCTAAATTAAAACTTCAAGAGCCAGAAAAACACCAGAATCCAAGACAGAAAAAGACATACAGCCCAAGGACCAAGACACAAACTAAGACTAGAGCTTTCTCCTTCAGAAGTACTAGATTGTCTAAAGGAATCTGGTGACCAGATATTTCATCCCATCTTCAATATGTCTGTGTAGGTTATCCGTCATCGAGGTCATGGTAGTCTCTGGAGCTTGAAAAAAAGCAGCTGGACTTCTTTAAGTTCCTTGAAGTCACTTCTTATCTGAAAGGCTTCTTCAGTTCTAAAACCAAATAGTGGAGAGTCCCAGGTATTTAAACCCCAGTGGGTTTTTTTCTCTGGAGTTGTTTGTTGACCCACTCTTGTTCATGCACAAAATCACATGCGCCAAGGTGTGAAAACAGGCATGGGTCATTGCACAGCTAGACCTCTGCCTTACCACCACATATTTCAAATACAACAATGCCTTGTGCATACAAAAGCATGGATGTGCCACTGTGTCACCCATTGTAGCAAACCTTAACATGGAGGAAGTGAAATGTAAAGCTCTTGGCTTCCTCACAGGGATAGTACCTAGCCACTGGTACAGATATGTGGATGATACCTGAGTCAAAATCAAAACCTTCACTGATCACATCATCTTATACTGACCATATCAACTTAGTGGACAAAACATGAGGTTTACCAGGGAGGATGCCAGGGATTATAGGTTACCGTTCTTGGACTGTACTATCCTTATTGAGGAAGATGGAAACCTCATCACTGAAGTTTACCAGATTAACCCACTATTTAAGGCCCAGCCTGATTCTCCAGTCTTTGCCAGAGTGTCTGCAATTCTGTGGTAATGACCTCCAACCCTTTTGTTACTGAGAGAATCGTTTGCCTTGTGCTCATGTCTTTGTTTATGTCCAGGAACTACACGACGAGGTTCAACTCTGTTCTCATTTACCAGTGTTTTTCGATCTGCCTGCTCGCCACACTTCCTGGAGATACTTTGCTACTTCCCTTCACCTGCCTGCCCTCCTGGAAGACATCAAAGCTTCCACCACAACCACACACCTCATCCCACGGATTACACGGATTACACAACCTCTGCTTACAAATAAGATCCCTTGTGACATTCCGGAACGGTCTCTTTAACCACTTTTTCCTGTTCCTCTATCTGCCTAGAGAGACGCGCCCATGCCACCTGCATTTTCCTCCTGTGCCCCTTACAAGTGAACTAGTGCTCTACAAGAAAACCCTTCTGGATACCGCTCCTGGCATTGTTCATCAATTATGTTGTGTTGTAAATAAACTGTTTACTATCAGCTCCTGCCGTCTTGTCCGTGTTTGCACTTGGATCCACCTTGTAGCCTCAGCTGTAGGCCGTGACAGGAGTATTTTTGAAAGAGGAGTAAAAGAAGCCATCTATGTACACTGTGAACAACCATCGCTGAACAGAGGTGGCGAATACACCAACTGTCCCCCATCTGCAATGCAGTCCTGAGCCCCCTTCCCAGGTCCCTAAAACTGAATATGCTGAAGATATTAATGATCAGTTAACACTGCAAAGATCACTGATGTTTCACGCCAGTAGCCTAACTACTAGCACAGTTCTGGATAAGGCCCATTTTCTCTGGTGGATATAACCAGCCCTATTAAATTTGAGTAAATAATCTATTTGCTGTGAAAGTAATATGGTTCATCAACAGAAAACACAAATATCAAACAAAATATGAAAAAAAAACAAAAAACAATGATTAGTGTGAAATTTCTTTAACCTTCCGCAGGCTAATATTGTGTATTCTGAGAAGTGGCTCTATTTTAGAAATCTTTGGTGCTTTTCTGTTTTGGGTGGTTTGAGTTTAATCTATTCAGTGGCCAGACGTTGACTGTGTAAACTGTGAAGTATAAGCTAAACCCATGGGTATTATAATGCTTTCAGTAAATATAGTCCAAACTTTACTTTACATGCAGTGGACATTTTAAAAATTTGTGTATGTGCACCTGTTCATAAAATGGACCTGATAAATGCATTTATTTATTTATTCCTTCCTTCATCATTCAGTCATCATTCTCATTCTCATCATTCTCACAAGCTAAAGTTACAGCAGTCAACACTGGTTCATATCCTCCCTATTGTTAAATGTTTGGTACAGTACAGGTAACCGTTGTTGACAAATGTGTTCTGCCTCCCATGGTCCTCAGTCTTAGCCCCTTGAGTGTTTTTGGACTTTGGATTATTAATTGGCATTCTGTTTGGTCCATAGGCTGATTGTTGTATTTGATTTTTATGTTTTTGCTTAGTATCTTGCTTAAGGTTCTTTAAGTGCGGTCCCTTGTTTCTTGGTGTTTCCCTGTGTCAAGTTCCAGTTGTGTTAGTGTCTTATCTCAGTGTTTAGTTACTTCCTGTTTAATTCTGGTGAGTCGTTATTGTTTGCGCTTTGCTTTTTGTTTACTTTACTTCCTCTGTCTCATTATCCTTGATTAATTTTACCTGTTTCTTATGACCCAGTTGTTTCTTCTCCCCTCAACAGCGCTCAGTATGTTCCTGTGTGTATACATACTGAGTATACATACCTGTGTGTATACATACCCCCCCCCGTCTTGCAGTGGAGCCTTGCCATCTTGTACTGTCTTTGCTTGTTTGCATCCCTGTATGATTCCCTGTGTCTCCTGGACTTTATTACCTTGTATTTTGGACTCTGAATTCTAATCATCGCAATGATGTTAGAAAATATAAAGATTACAACTAGAATATAATAAGAAGCAAAGCTATTTTTGAGGGGTATTTTGTGATAATATTAAAACCTACTGTCACAGTCCTGTGACCCAGTGTTTTGAGATGTCTTAGTTTCCTGTTGGCTTTAAGTATTCTTTATGTTTGAGTAGTTTTTTTGTTTGTTTGTTTGGTTTATTTTAATCTGTAGGTATCTCATAGTCCTAGGTTGTTTTTTTTTTTAACCCAGTGTTTTTGAGCTGTGAACTTTCTAGTTCTCTTCATTATTCTGTCGAGTCTTAGTTTGGTTTTTATGTGTTATTCCTGAGCTTTAGTTTTATTACTTTTACAGGTTGAGTTTTTTTAAATTGTTTTTGTTTTTTTAATTCTTGCATTTGGAGTGCAATTAGTTTTTCAGTCCAGTTTCTGTTCATGGTTTTAGTTTTATTTTATTTGTTTCAGTTACCCTGCCTCTGCTGTGCTGTGTTATCAAGTCTCCATCTCTGTGTTTGGCTTATTTCCTGTTTTGTTTTGGTAGTTCTTTGGCTCTTGTGTATTGTGTTTTTAATTTTATTTTTCTTGCCTCATTATCCTGATTTAGTTTAGTTCCCCAGCTGTATCTCATTCCCCATTAGCCTTCAGTGTGTCTGCATGTATTTAAGGCCTCAGTCCTTCTTAGTTCTTTGATGAGAGATACTGTTTGTTCTCTCATTTGGACTTTTTCATTTGACACCTTAATATTCTGTTTCTTCTAAATAAAGGTTAGTTGTTTTTTTTCTACTCCATCCTCCAAGTCCGCATTGTGGGTCCAGTCTCTCTCTACATGGATACAACATATGACACCTGCACAGGCTAAAGGTCATGTGAGTCATATATTTTTATAACTGGAAAGACAGTATGTAACATTTAAAAATATTGCCATATGTATATATACCCCTACCCAGTTTTTTTTTAATTGAACTGTCATGAATTAAAAAATTTAAATCTAACTGAGGTCAACTGCTTCTTTAAAAACTTTGCCACCTTGGTATTAATAACACACACCTAAATACTATTAAATGTTCACACTTTTACATACACACTTTAATTTGTGGTATTAAATAATTAATGGAATGATGTTAATGCTTCATATTTTGTAGTTCATCTGAGGTTGTATTTACCTAATTTTAAGACCTGCTGGGGACCAATTTATTTTTTATTATGTCATGATGCATAAAACCTAGAGTTGAAAGAGGGTGTAGTTACTTTTTTACTGTGTTTGTACTTTGCCCATAAGGGTCATTCCTTAAAGAGAAAGGCTTGGCTGGCAAAAAGGGGTATACAAAAAAAGAGGAAAAAAACAGCAACACTGTTATGTGAATAACTGAATGTTAAACTTGAAGAATATGAGTCAAATCTGAAATCTATGCAGCATCAAAACTTTCAAGAGGCAGCCCTAAAACTTGAGGAAAACCTGCACCTCTTCTAGTTGCTGTCTGTTTCTCAGAGCAACTAGAAGACTGGAATTTGCTCTAAATAATCATTTTTAATGATAGGGTCTCTGACCAATTCAAAGAACCAATTAAAAAAACAATTAGGTGTGTATATACCCATTAAAAATGTAAATCCTTACACACAACAAATGCCAGTTGATCCCAAGTTATCCCCCCTTGAAGAGCTAATCCCCCTCTTGAGAATGGAGGGGGTTTTGTGAGAATGGTTGAACTCATACTGACCTGACTCCTTCAGGTGAGCTGTTTGACAGCTGCCAGATCATTCCCCTGTAGGCACAAATAAATATTCTGAGGCATTTCAGGCTGCCTGGTGAAAGAGCAACCTTTCTTCCTGCTGATTTTGGGCTTTTAGTGAACCCTAACACCCTACAGAGGTACTAGACAGTTCAACTTGTGTGTAGTCTCACTTCTCCCCATTCAATCAGTTCTTTTGACAGCAGTGCCATTATTTCCCGGGCTTATCACTCTGTACTGACTGTGGTCTAGCATTAGCACCCTTTAGTTTTCTATTTGACTATGAAACGAGTTAGGTCTGTACAGGAGAACAACATGCAGAGAGCAGTATGTAACCGTGCCAACAGCTTCTAAAAAAAATCATTAACAGTTGTGTTTCAGTAACACGGTGACATGCTTCTAGTACACCAAAACAAAATGCAGGAAGGCAGAAGTGGAGTGGCACCCCTGCTGGGAATAAGCAAGGGAAATGCAAAGGGACTGCTTTTGTCCATTTTCCTTATAGACAAATGCATTTTGTTTGCCATAAAATTGAAAGGTTATTTGATCCTGTGGCTGCCTGATGAAATATGACAAATATTACACTTTTTAACCATCTATGTAGATGGTTTGATGATACTTAGCATTTAAGAAACTTCGCATAGTTTTTGGGTGATTACTGTTATTATTTATTATCCAGTTTTACTTAGGACTATACAGAGAAAAATGTGTGGAAATTTTGAGGGGGAAAAAAAAGCTCCACCACTTTTAGATTTGTCTCAAAAAATACTTTTAAGGGACTTTCTGCCTCTGGTTATCCCATATGGCTCTGTAGGAATGCTTCTGTTAAAATCACAGCACATATTTTATTCTTTACATAGACTATCTCATGGCACATTTACCATGAGATTTACAATGGAGTCCTTTCTTTGCATTCAGTAAAGAAGTTCTCATTATCCCACCTCATACTGCCTGTCTTGGTCTTCAACTTTGCTTTTTGTTGCCCTCTGTGTTAGCTGCATGCCGTTGAACAGATAGGTAAACCGGATTTGTTGGGAACTTAAAGTGATATGTGGGCCTGATTAAAATTTGCAAAAGGCCACGAGTTGAACATGTTATAAGTCATTTGTGAATCACCACATTCTGTTCCTAATTACATCTTACACAGCAATGAGAACTATCAAAATATGTTTTTTGTTGATTTTAGTTTACACTTGCCTCAGGGTTCCTTTATATGTGCACTGTTGATGTATCTTTAACTACTGATTGCTATTTTTTGAATGCAATTGTACTTATTGTCTTGTTTCTCTCTGTCCTCAATTTCTCCTGTGTTTTTTTTGTGTGTGTGTTTTTTTGTTTTGTTTTTTCTAAGCGACTGCACATTACTTGTTTTCTTGTCTGCCATGGTTAGAGATTGTTTTTTTTTCACAAGTTCCATAATTTACTATTCCAGTGCAGTAGTGGTTGCATGGATCAGGCATATGCTGACATGATTTGTGTTACACTGTTAGGATCGTTCTAATACTTCTTATGTCCCAGAACAAGTCAGATCCACAGACCCACACTAAACCCACAGGACTCAAAGGATCTGCTGCCAGCTTCCACAGAGTTCATGAGTCTATGCTACAAGAACAACACAGATGAGCTGTTTTGTTGGGATTATGCTGGAATATTACACAAGTGGTTTTGTTGTGGTTGCAGTAATATATAAGACTAAACCATGAAGATTTCTTGTAAGAAAATATTTTTTCAACAGGCCATGTTTGCCCAAAGCTGATGTTGACCAAGTCAACCTAAACACAGAACTCCTCTCTCTCTGTCTCTCTAGCACACACACACTTTTTCATGCACCCCACACCTGGCCCCTGCATCTGCCTCGTTACTGCTTCCTCAATAATTCACTACTCTCAAGACTTTTGAAACATCTTTTATTCATGCAGTGGAAGAATGTTCAGCTCCTGATATCAGAGTGCACAGAGACACATACACATTTAACACAAGCATTTAAAGGGCTAACATACCTTTTCCTCTTGTAATGTTGGTAATTTGATGTGCCTAAGCTTAACATAGTCTTTGATACATGAAAATTTTTAAACTCGCATAGGAATCTTCAAAAACTGATAGTCAACAGCCACTCCTGTCAGCTAAGAACATGAAACTGAGGCTACAATTCACACAGGCTCACCAAAATTGAACAATAAAAGATGAGTGCAGATGACCGTAAGTTGTGGTCTTGGTACTTTAGCACCTAGCTAGCACTACAGAAGAGCATAAATGGACTAACGTGTTGTGGCAGGTAATTTCAAATGCAATGTTTCTATCAGCTCAACAAATATCAGCAAACATACACGTGTTACATGTTTACGTGCAGTTTTTCACACAGTGTGTCTGCTAGCTAAAGGTCCGGCTGCTGTATTTTCCAGAATGAGAGATAACTTGACTCAGAAAGAAAGACAGGAGAGGAAGAAGAGATTATATTTAAAAGTAAGGTTCGTTCAGTAACATTTGATAAACTAGAAATTTAAAGCTTACAGTAATGTCCTCATTTTTAAATCAGATACTCCCTGGTTAAACATAACTTCAGATCACATAGAGATGTATGTGATGTGAAGTTATGTTTTTTTAATACTGTGAAACGTACCACAAAACAAATTGAGGTATACACTTTGTGTTGCATGAAAAGGAAAATACTCAGTATACAGGATAAACAGGTTAGTTTGTCATACTGTGGTAAATTTACAGTAAAGCTCTGTGTTGGACCGGTGCACAGTGGTTTAGCAGAGATGAATTTCAATTTAAGCTGATGATTCTTAGATTCGTTCACTAATTCCATCTTTATACACCACCTGTTTACTGTCTAGTATAAAGACAGTATAAACAGTGCACTGTCAGTGCAGGGGATGGAAATCAGTGAAGATATCTCATGAAACATGTGCTTACATCTTGTTGAATTCAGTTCATCCACAAAGAGCAGTAAACCTCAGAGCAGCAGCACAAGTCAGCCAATCACAGCCTGTATACAAAGAAAATCTACTTGTTTTCTCATGTAATAATATTATTTTATTATTATAGTAATATAGCACAAGGCTCAGTTAGCTTTGCACAAAAATAGAAAGAAATATCCTCTAAAGAGCTACTTTTAAAATCTGGGGTGGTGCCACTTGCCACTGCAAGAGGAACAATATTTGAGTGTGCGAAGGAGTTTGCTCACCAAGTGTTTTGTGGACCTGGAGAAAGCATTTGACCGCGTCCACTGGAGTATCCTTTGGGGGGTACAGTGGAAGTATGGGGTGTCTGGCCCATCGTTACAATCCATTCAGTTCCTTGTACAGCACGACCTTGGTCTGTATTGCTGGCAGTAAGTCAGACTTGTTTCTGGTGGGTTTTGGACTCCACCAGGGCTGCCCTTTGTCACTGATTCTGTTTATAATTTTTCCATCCATCCATTTTCTTCCACTTATCCTTTTCAGGGTCATAGGGGGGGCTCGTGCCTAACCCAGCTGTCATAGCACCTCTAATACTACGTTTCCACCGCCGAGGTGCCGGTGCTCGTGCCAGTGCTGGTATCGGTTTCAATGAACCAGCGAAATGCTTAAGAACGGGCCTGCATTTCCACCACACTTTGTGAACTGATCCTTTACGTATGAGTGTGGGTCCTCATCTGGACATGGAAGCCAAAGGGCACAAATGTGGGAGAGCACGCTGTTTTGCTCCGAACATATTTTACGGTCCAAACAAAACTACTGCAGCATCTGTGTGCAGCACAAGGTATACACAGACAGCGATTAAGAGCAAGACAACAAGTATGCTCTTTGTGTCTTTTTATCTGTGAACTGATACAAAGCAGCAAGTCCAGCTTTAGGGCCCAGCAGAGTCACGTCCTTCTGCCACTTTCGTTTCACGTTCTTGGTTCCTGACCAGCTAGCTTGCGGTGCCGGAGTTGAACTCGTTTTTCGACCGATTACCGAGTGAGTTTGCGGTGGAAAAAATGCTGAACGGTTCAAATACTGGCACCAGCACCGGCACCCGGTCAGTGGAAAAAGGGCCTAAGTCTGAGGCCATGGTCCTCAGTCAGAAAAGGGTGGAGTACCCGCTCTGGGTCAGGGACGAGTTGCTGCCCCAAGTGTAGGAGTTTGAGTATCATGGGGTCTTGTTCACAAGTAAGGGGAGAAGACAGCAGGAGATTGCAGGAAATGAGCTTCCTCCGAAAGGTAGCTGGCCTCTCCATTACAGATAGGTTGAAGAGTGCAGTTATTCGAGAGGGGCTCAGAGTAGAGCCACTACTCCACCACATCAAAAGGAGTCAGTTGAGGTGTTTCAAGCATCTGAATGCTTCCTGGTTGCCTCTTGAGTAAGGTGTTCCAGGCATGTCCTACCAGGAGAAGGCCCTGGGGCAGACCCAGGACACACTGGAGAGATTATACCTCCCGACTGGCCTGGGAACGTCTCGGTGCTCCTCCTTATAAGCTGGAGGAGGTGGCTAGGGAGAGTCATGTCTGGATTTCTCTGCTTAGGCTGCTGCCCCAGCAACCCAGCCCCACATAAGCGGAAGAAAATAGTTGGATAGAATCTGGGCACCTTAGTAATGAGGACCACTTAAATGCCACAGCCTACCTAAGTCTTGCTCTCTATTTCAAGTCTACCCATTCATGGCCACAGTGTACCCATCTTCTGATGGCTGTTTCCAGCAGGATCTGTCTAGATGCTGGTGATGATAGAGGTGAGCAGGGTTTTTATAGTTAACGAAAACGAAAACTGAAATTGAAAAAACATTGTCGTTAACTGAAATAAATAAAAACAAAAAGAAAAAGAAAAAACGATAACTAACTAAAACTGTATTGTGAGTTTAAAAAACTAACTAAAACTAACTAAAATTACAGATAAAATGACCTACCTTTTCTTGTTTGGCATTTTATTTAAAAGCCTTGTGGATTGATCATTTTTCCGCTCTCCGAGTTTAAGCTGGGAGCGCCATCGGGCAGCTGTGTGCAAGCGTGCGTGCGCGTGCAAGCGTGCATGAGCGTACTCACGGCGCTGATGCAAAGTAGAGGTGGGCGATACTGGGAATTTTGGTATCGATCCGATACCAAGTAAATGCACGGCAAGTATCGCCGATATCGATACCGATACTTTTTCATATTTAAGCT